>CAVNYN010285006.1:0-35817 GCA_963692815.1 Nyctanthes arbor-tristis | reverse complement strand
CTACACTTGACAAAGTTACCACTATTCCCATACACACATATATGATATATTGTGTGTTTGTTTCTTAATTTTCCTTTTAACTATCTCCATAGTTTTACTATCATCACAAGATCATGTTAATATAATTCATCAACATGTTGCAATAGCCTTAAATTTCACCTTTTGAAATTACTATGTATTATATATTTTACCAAGAAACATACGTAAAAACATGCACTGGTAGTAATTGCTTATTGATGTTGTGACTAATGATGTTGCACGCTAGTTACTTTTCCTCTGTTTTGGCAAAACACGTTGGACGAGTTGAAATGACAACATGAAACAAAAATAAAAATAAAATAAATATTAAAAAAAAAAATCTTCCACTAATACATAGAGAATAATGAGCACTTGTTGCTCGATAATTAATTTTTCCTCTATAACCAAGTATGGTTGTTAGGTTAAAATACAAAAAATCTAAACCAAAAGTGCAACTATGTAACCCAAAAATTTTCTCCTATAATCATGGGTGTAGCATAAATAAATCATAATCATAATTACTTGTTTAACGGTTGAGCAAAAGCCTAAAAGGGCACCTCTTATTACTACTTTAATAATCCAACCCTGGATGCTCTCATTGGACCAACTATTTCACCACTTTGATTTTTGGCGAACTCTTTACTTATCCAACTCTATAAATACACCACACTCAGCACCAAGAAACATGTCTCATTTCCACGAAAACAAGATAAAAATGAGTAATTCCTCTAGAGTTTATTCTCCAATTATCTTGTTAATTTATCCCTTGATAGCCTTAACCTTTTTTGCTCATTTCTCCAATTCCCAAAACTCCCCTCAAGACTTTCTTGATGCCCACAACAAGGCTCGTGCCGAAGTTGGGGTCGAGCCTCTCGTTTGGAACGATACCGTGGCAGCCTATGCCTTAAATTATGCACACAAAAGATATGGAGATTGCAAGTTGGAGCATTCACAAGGGCCCTACGGCGAAAACCTCGCCGAGGGGTGGGGAACATTGTCTTCGGTGGATGCCGTAAACATGTGGGTTGGGGAGAAATCTTGTTACAATCACGGGTCGAATTCTTGGTGTGCTCTTCCGATCTCACTGGAGGAGAGTGTTTACACTATACGCAAGTGGTATGGCGTGAATCAACTCATCTTGGTTGTGCTAGAGTTCAGTGTCACAACGGTTGGTTGTTTGTGATATGTAGTTATGATCCCCCGGGAAATTACATTGGCCAACGTCCTTACTAATAGGACAAAGACTTATATTATCGAATTGGTCGAGATTGATGGGCATAAGATTATTACGACTTCTATACATATGGGGAAGTTGTAAGCTACATGTATGATTAGATATTGAAATTTAAGATCTTGATATATTTGAAAATATTATGATCGAGGGCATCTCTATAAAATGAATTATTTACTACGTAGAAATCGATGTGTCTTGATAGTTTGAGATGCTGGAAGAGAAAATGAGTTTATTAAATACTACTATAATTTTAATATATATTCTGCTTGCTATGTACACAATATTTAGTATTTACAATGGATGTAGTATATAATTAACTGCTTGATTTCCTTTCAAAAAAAAAAAAAAAAGGAAACTACTTAATAATTGCATTACAACATTCCTTGAAAACTCGAAGCTACCATAGCATATTAACCTATTATTCGACTTGAAAGTTTGTAAAATTTTAAACACGTTTCTTACAATACCCCCCCCCATGTTATTAATAATGCTGTGTGTGTGTGTGTATATTCTAGTCAATTCTTTTACATAATTTACGTCCAATAATAGAGTGAATTTTTCCTTTAACTCAGCTTATTTTCAGCCACTAACTGGGGATCTCAAAAGAAAATACATTTCTTCCTTTTTTTTTCCCTTTTTTTTTTTTTTTTGTGTAACCTTGGAGATCTTTGTCACATTTCCAAATCTATAAACGTTATAGGTAGGATCGTTGCAACTTGTTTCTTACATATAAATAATTATTTTTCTTGACCGCTGTTTAGTTTTATTCAGTTTATTTATGACTTGCAATTTTGTGTTTTTAGTCATTTGGCTTGTGCAAGTTGTTGAAGGGTTCATACTCCCTACTATAGGTTAGATGTTGGACTCCTATCTTTCGGCTCAGTGTCCATTTAAAAAAAATACTTCTTATTGGAGAAAATTATTATTTGGAATTCACGAGTACAACCATTTTATTTTATTTAAAATATTATAATCACTTATGTATTTGTAACTTGCAACAATAGAAAGAATCGTTTTCGATGATGATAATAATAATGTCTTATATGTTCATCATCTAACTTCAAATGTAGAAAAAAGTAGAGCTGAACGAAAAATCATGTGGAATCAAGTTTTTACTCTTTAAGTTGAATAAAATTTGTAGTTTCATTGATTTTATAATCAAGAATCTTGATATAATACTATTTAGATGACATCTTATGTCCTTATCTGTTAACATAGAGGCGGGTCTAACAACTGACACCTACTAATAAGGAGATCGTTACGTTTTTATTTATTGATTCATGTAAAAAGCGGCTCCAACAATTAACAACAAATAACACTATAAAGTGCCACCTGCCTTATATTCGAAAATTTTCATTATAATCTTTAACGTATCTACAAATATTCATCGAATTTTGTTGACGGTCCAAGTCCAACCATGAGGGCATGAGATGGATGAATTAAAGAAGTATGGGCCAATGGGCTCTTAATTTTCTCTTTAGTGTTTGGACCTTAAACGGCTGTGGTCCAAGATTTAAGGTGGATATTTTGGCAGCAAATTGGACTTTACAATGACAGCCCCATACGTTCTGGCATTTTGTATTTGTTTTATTATTTTTTATTTTATTTTATTTTATTTTTTTCCTTTTTTTTTTTTACACTTTTAAAAAAATTAAATCGTTTGACCAGTAATTTAAAAAGTCATTAGCAGTTGACAAGATAAAATTCATCAATTATAAAAGAGGCGTTTATCAATGTAACTATGATCTAAGTGATTAATATTTTCCAAATAATCCTAGTGAACTAAAAATTGTTTTCCATATTACATATTACATTACATATTCAAACAAATTAATATTACCAAAATTACAGTCATGCAAATTAGATTACGAACCTAACTATTAATGTGAATCCACGCTTTTTAACTAATCAAAAATCACAAGTGAAACATGAAAATAATTATAATAATAGAATAATGCCAGATATACTATTATTGGTGATTAGCACCCGTTCACATGGTATATTAGATTAAATTATATAATAATAAGTTGTATGAAGTGAGTCACATATGTATTCCTTTAAATCCACTTCATTTAATGTTATATATGCGATATGTAGCCATTTAAACTGATGCTCAATACACTGTTGTTGCATTATTCATATTAATAACATTTTTTTGTTTTTTTTTATGATATTGTTCCAATCCAAAAATTTTATTATGTAATCATAAATGACAACTTATTTTACCCTTATACTGATATAGCACGCTACAGTTTGTTATTACACAAGAACCACTTATTGCTTAATAAACAGTGACATGCCACATGGATATGAGAATACAATAAACTACTCTCATAATTGCAATAATAATAAATTTTTTGCTATGTGATCTTTTCTACTAGACTAGATAAAATGTTGTGTTATGTATGAATTTCTCAAAATTGTTATTCAAGAAAAAATAAATAAATGAGACATTTGGGGTGGGGGCATCTCCGTCAGGATTGCTGAAACCGTACATTGCCTTCGGTTCACCGCAGTGACCGCTTTTGAACTAAAATCGTGCTTGTCATATTACCTTACTAGTTCTGGCTTCCCGTTCCTCATCTAGCGACTTTAATTTAAACTGTAGGAGACAATAGCGACAGGAACAAGAGAGGAGTCACTAATATGGATATACCCGAAAACCCGGATATAAAAGCCCGATAAGGGTCCTCTCCCTCACTCTCTCTGTGCCAAAACTGTAAATACGACCTTCTACAGTTTACAAGATCAGAGAGAGTTGACAAGAGTTGTGAAGGCCCCATTGGTGCTTGCATTAACGAACACACTTCGAATTAAGCAATTGCAAGTTCGTTTCGTATATGTCACCGGGAGTTTGATGATTTATTTGACTCTTTATTGGTTTTTATTGATTGCTTAAACCCTCTTCGTGGTTTACTTTCTGATCTTGTCCAGGTATTTACTTGCTTTTTTATTTGTTTTAAATTATCATAAATGTGTAATTTTTTTGGGTGAATGCTTGACTAGAAGTATGTACATGTGGATATGATTAGGAAGGGGTTGAGGGATTCTCTGTGATGATGTTTAGTGAGTAATTGCTGTTATTTAATGATTTCTGGAACATGGTATTGGATATTTATGGTTAAGATAGGATTTTGACTTGTATTTTGTCGAATTTGAGGTTTAAGTTTCACTAATTAGTGAAATTAATTAATGCTTCAACGTTTCTAGGGTTTCATTGGTTTTACGCCTGCAGGATATGGTATTTAATATTTTTTATTCTCTCTCTCCAAAACAGAGTTGAGAGTGAAATTGACAATTTGGTATTCATATCTTTGATTTCATTATTATCACAATTTGATGGTCTGTAATAGCTTAATCACGCAGTAGCAAAGCATCAAGAGACAATTGATAAGTTTGAATCTTTTAGTTTGGACAAGCAAATACAGGATTTGGGAAATAAGGACACTCAATTGTTAATGCTTATACAAAGAGATGGAAGACTGTAAGGCAGGGAGCTGGGGTGGGAGCCTAAGGCAATGATGGGTTTATTGGGGTCTGTCTTTGGCTGTGTGGCAGAAAACCGTATGGAGAAAAGATTGTTGGAAATGCTTGTGGTTCAATCAAGAAAGCTTGCATACGAGAGAGTGGGTATATCAAATGGATTATAGGCGTGTTGATATTGTCCAATATAAGCATAGGACTGTTAGCTCCGTTGAACTTACTATACAGCATAAGAATTGTTGATTGATATTTGAGAGCAGTCGCTTTGATTAAAAATTCAATAAATAAAGGTCTTGTGCATGCCCACAGCAGCATTATTTGTAATAGAATGATTTCTTGTCCTCCCAGATTTTTTTTTTTCAGATTTTTTATAAAAGTTTTCTTTACTGTTTTTGTGACTGCCTTTGATATGCATATATAGTTGATTAAATGAGTTGTCCAAAACTTTTTGATACTTCGTACCATGGGTCAATTGTTTTTAATTTCATAATGTTCGAGTCTTTATAATGTTCTGTATTGTTCTGGCAGGTTCTGTCAGTTGCTCCATCAGCAAGAATAAGGTAAACGTTTAGGGGCAGTCATTATGTACAGGCAGTCCCCTAGTAGGAGCCAGAGATCTAAGGGAATCAAGACTAAACATGTTCTTCAAATTTGTTTGTTGCTTGCTGTTTGCTTTTGGTTAATGTACCAAGTCAAGCATTCCCATGATAAGAAGAAAGAATTTGATGAAAATGATGCGACAACCTCACTCAGGACAGGAACTAGAAATGAAATTTTAACACTTGGAAGGAAAGACCTCCGTCCCCGAGTGGAAGAAACAGTTGCTAAGAATGATAAACATGATGAAGCAGCAGAACAGGAAGCCACTGAAGAAGAAGAACTAGAAGAAGATAAGCATGAAGAGGATGAGCGAGAAATCAAGAAAGCTGAACAGAAAGATGACGAAGAGACGGGAGGTGGAGATGAAGAGATTAATGAGCATGAACACAAGAAATCAGATGCAGATACAGAAGCCAATGGAGAAGAGGAATTTCTAGATGAAGACAAGGACAGAGATGAGGAAGGTGAGAATGATATGGAAGAAAAAGATTCTGAAGAGACTGATGGTGAAGTGGAGAAAGAAGGTTCCTTGGAGGACAATGATCATGATGGAGATGAACGGAGTGCGCATGAAGCTCGCGAGGAACAATACAAGGCGGATGATGCATCTAGTGCTGTGGCTCATGATAATCAAATTGTCGATCCTGAAAATGAAAATGGAAGCTTAGAACAGATGAAGGATCTGCCTGAAACTAAGATTTCAGAACGGGAAAGTGAAGAAAACGATGGCGAGGAAATCAATTTAGGTGACAAGAGAACAGATTTAGAGATAGAAGGTGGCAAAATTGCTAAACGTGACAATCAATCAAGTGGAACACCAAATGAATCCAAGGAGAATCTGACAGGAAAGTCCGGGAACAGCTCATTGGCAAATACTACATTAACAGAAGAGTCCAATCATATAGAAAGTAACATCTCATCAGATGTGAAATTGGAGGGCAGTCATCCATCCATGGAGAATGGAACTGTGAGCAAATTAGAGTTAAATAATAATCAAAAAGAGACTGTTCGGGCTACATCAGAAGAGGCCAGTAATTCCACTTTAGATGTGGATAATAATCATGTTGATTCTAATTCAACCACCTCTGGAGAAACTAGAGACCTTGAATCAAGTTCAGGAAAGTTCTCTGGTTCATCTAATAATTCAGAGTCTTCTGTAAAACCAGGAAATAACGCTGAATCTTCAACAGTAAATATTGATGATACTGAGGCTGAGAAATCAGATACCAGTGGTGGAACCGATGAATTCTCAGACAAGACTTTCGAGGAAGTTCATCACGACCCTATTGATTCAACTGATTCATCCAACTCCTCGTTAGAGAAAGATGTTCGCACAGATCTCGAAACCCTTCCGGAGATAGAAACTGCTGGAACTAACATTGAAGATGCAGCAGCAGCAGAAGAATGACGGTACAGGTTTAAGATTAGTTTGTCAAATCTGAAGCTCTCCCTCTCTTTTCATTTTGCAACTTTGTCGGAAACTCAAAGTGTTTATTGTGTGAAGTATCAATCGCTATCTAGAAAATATACAATTTCAACTTTGTTGGTATTTCTTTAAGGTTTTGATCTGTATATCTTCTTTTTCTGTTGGAATTTTGCTTCCTTGTTCTCCCTTTACAATTTTCCTTGATATAAAATCTACCTCCCAGAGATTGAAACTGGATTCATCTTTATAATAGTTTAGTGCTTGTTTGGTAGGAAGAACTAGACAACCTTGAGATAATGTACTCGATTCCAACAATTTATCTTGCCACGTCGCACCAGTAGCGGAAACATGGAGCTCCCATTACCAGAAGTCAATTTACATAAAAAATAAACAATAGTTACACAGCAAAGAGAAACAAACAATGCTGATAAACTATACACTCTATAACAAAAACCAGCTCAAAGTTGCTGTTAGCTTAACTACAAATCCAAGAATCAAAACCCAAATTCTGCTATTCAAGATTGAATTGTCTCAATTCTTTCTTAAGTTTCTGAGAGAACAGTCTACAAGCATCCATGCTTAGATCCATGGCAGCAGCTAATGCCACAAAAGCTGCAGCATCCTCCGTGCATGTAATGTGCTGCATCCCGACTTCTACTGTTGGCTGGCTGCACTTCCCGTCACCCTCGACTGTTGCTGACATGACAAAGCCTCTGTAAAACATATGCGCCCAAGATCCAGACCCTGTTGTGGATCCAAAATCTGATCCTGCAGAACCAGACCCTGAACTAAGATCAAAGCTGCTATTAGGACTAGATATTGGGGTTGAACCAGTGGTTATGTCAATGCTGAATTTCCCACCAATTTTTGTACTAATTTTCAAATTCGCTAGGGGGATAGTGTCTATGCCGCCATCAGAGATGAGTTCAAGGCGGTAGCCTAGGTGTTCACTGCCGTTACCCTCCCGTCACGCCTCAAGGCGGCCCCAAGGTTTCCAAGTGTTATGGCCTTGCCGAAGAATGAGCCATGCTCCTGGATTCGATCGGCTCACCCAGTCACTGCCTGGGGACGGCACAAACGGTGTCACCATTGATGCAGCAGCTACCGGTGAGCCAGAGAGGTCGTGAACGGTGATTGACCACCCCTTTCTTTCTTTTACAGGCTGTTCTTTGTCAGGGGTGATTGAACTCAAGCAACTGGTTGAGGTACTTGGTTCTGATGATAAGGAATATCTGTTGATCAATGAAAATTCAAGAATTAGGAACCATATGATGACAGATTATGCTAATCATAATTAATCTTGATATGTGATCAAAGCTAAGTTCAGATAACTTCCAACTTCCAAGATTCAAGACCAAAAACCAAAAAAATTTACCTGCTTGATCTCAAATTCCTGTCTCCAGGGTTCCTGAAACTGAACTTGCAGGTAAAGACAGGCTGCTTAACATACCCGTTAACCTGAAAAACTTGGGGACTACACTCTGGTTCTCCATCAAACTGAAACACAAATCTTGGATCTGATTCAGCTCTAACATTCAAATTCAGTTTTGCTTTAGTCCCACCAATTGAAACCCATCCATTCTGAATGACACTAGTCCCCCTACTAATACCATTATTTTCAAGAAAACCCTTCAAATCCATAGGCACCCCAACATACCCAAGAAATTTCTCTCTCTTTATAATTCCACAACTGTATATATTACCTCTCCTCCCCTTGCGGACATCAATCTTCAGACAGGGCAGTTTCCCGTCTTTTCTTTTCGATCTATCCGCTAATTTCTCCATCTCTTGTTTGCTCAAGGTGAAACAAGCATGGATTTTGCTCTCAGCAACATCACTTTCTTGAACCAGCAACTGGATTTCTGAAACCTGGGTAGGAAACCCGTTAAGCGTGAACTTACAGAAACAAGGAAACGATCGAAAATCAGGAAACTTTAGCGCAAGATTTCCTATGAGAATCCGAACGAAAGGACATGGATCCATAGCTGCTGGATTCTTGGGGCTAAAGTTGAAAAGGGAGGGTCGGAGAGGGTGAACCAGTGATGGAAGGTTCATACGTATATATATATATATAGACACACACGTGTACGTGTATGTATAGGTAATAGGATGAGAGAGAGAGAGAGAGAGAGAGAGAGAGAGGAGATCTAGTAAGGAAAGATGGGTGCATGAACATGCGTGCGGGATGAGCTGGGTGCACGTATGAGTGCCAGCATTAGGAATCTATCTATGAAATTTTTTTAACAAAATAATTATGGGGATTCGTTGTACGAGGATTTGTCGTTTTCTGTCGTTTCCTCTTGGGAATGGTTTGGGGAAAACTAGGTTTGATTGGGGACTTGTGTCGAAAAAGTTTTGCCTTTTGGTGGCAGTTGGACTAGGCTTGGACTCTAGTCTTACTTGGGTCCCACCAGCCATCTCTTTTTTGATTCTCTTCAAATCCCTCCACCAATCACGCTGATCGATAGCACTAATCAACACTCAACCGTACGTGGCAATATATACAAAGTTTCATTCTAACGTTATACATCTGGTGAAATATACTGTCAGATGTCTTGTGTTACAGTGAATGAATTGTCTCAATCAGAACAGGCTACACAGGGCGTTAGATCAAAATTAGCTAATATATAGCATTGCTCTTTAAAACTCTTGGAGCGCCTTAACATGCATTATCGTGAGCTATGCCGAGTTGATTGTCCTTCAAGCACATCAAATCATTCCAAATGTTTTACCAGTGAAGTTGTTTTTTCACATAATCATGTTGTCTTTTTAATGTTGAGAGTTGGGTCTGCACTATTACTTGTTAAATAGTAAACTATGTCAGCAAGGAGTGTCGAGTTTTTCTCTATGTTTCTCTCGTAAAAAGATTTCAAACTCATTCATATTAGACAAAAATGTCAAGGAATGATAATTGAGAAACTACATGCTAAATCATTCTTTCTTTTTCATTATCTTAAATATTGTCGAAGAACTAAAGTTAGTTAAACGAATGAATGAATACATTAAAATGAATAATAAATAAATGAAAAATAAAACCAAAACTAAATATAATTTATATACTGAAAATGAATGTTAGATTTATTTAGGAAGAATTTTAAACTAATTACAAAATTTATAAATGTATATTTACCATCATGTGGATGTATATTGTGACTATTTTATTCCCATGCATTAATTTCTTGAACCCTTCTTAATGATCAGTTAGGCTATATATAGAGATCACATGATTATAAAAAAAGAAAAAATTATACTCCCTCCGTCTCATAAAAATAGGCCCAATTTCTATTTTTATTTGTCCCAAATTATAGTCTATTTATATAAACGTGGTTGAACAATTAATTTATTTTCCAAATATACCCTTAGTCCAACTACTAATGCATTAACGACTACAAGTTAATCCACTCGTGCGTTGCACGGGTAGAAAAAGATGGTAAAAATATATCTATTTAACAGTTGTATAATAAAACAATATTTATACCTTTGTAAAAAATCTAAAAATATAAGTATACATTAATTAAATCAATACGACCGATGATCAAATATTTAAAGGAGAAAATTTAATCAAATCAACTCATAGTTATAATATATAGGTTAAGCATTTGGTTTTCCACGATCAAATATATACATCCAATTCTACCACCACAAGCGTCACTCCTTCACAGTTCTTCTAGCATTCTAGAATCATTATTAGTAAGGCTCAAAATACACCCGTCATCTTCCATCAAGAGCCAATAATCATTCATCAAGAGTCAATTAATTATCATCTCTTTACTTGAATCAAATTTATTAATAAAAAATATAAATATCTATATATTGTAATTTACAAACAAAAAAGACTGTATCAAAATTCAACTGTATAGAGAAATTATGAGCACCTATTAATAGATAGATCAAATAAATATGCTACCTAAATTATGGCGGACATCTTAATCAAAACCTACATAGAAAATTTTATAGTCAATATGATCGCATCAAAACACGATAATTTGATAAAGGGAAAATAAAAGTAAAGCACATTTATCTTAATCAATGATAATTTTGCAATTTATTGAAAAATTGGAAAATACTAATTTATATTAAAAACAAATATCTACATCTATCAATGTCACCATTACTTCACTCAACCATGAAGCTCCTACTTTGAGAATTCAACTTTGGAATTTGACTTTCTTGATTCTTTATCCTTTCTGCAAGGTTAGCAACAATATAAATATTCTCATATTAAAAATATGAAAAGGGGAAAAAGGAAGGTCACGGTGACGCAGGAAAAGAATTATTGGTAGAATCAAGTAATCAGTACAGAAACTTGTTAACTACAAACAAACATAATTTGAATTAAAATCTACTGACAAATTATTATTATACTATTAAACAAACACCCACATAGGCTTTTTAAAGATCAAAATAAAGGAAAGATCAAAATAAAAGAAATAAAAAAAATAAAAACATAAAGATGAGATAGTATTATTCTGCATCAAATTTTCAAATTATTTCAACTTGAAATAATATTATTTGTCAACTTGTGCACAAAAGTTAACTTGCACAATTGGTTGGCTTGAAATAATACTATATATCAAGTTTTCTTTCCATTCTTATTTTATTATTAAGAAAAATAAAATTCTTTTTATCATAATATTGTATGTTGGGTAATTGATCTTATCAATTAAATCTCAATGGTCCCTCGTTCACATTTATACATTTGAATAATCAAATAAAAAGGGGAAGAATATCTAACTTTCATACTATAGCAATATAAGGCTCTAGATTAAATTGTCAAGATAAGTTATTAAATGCATTATCCAGTAAAAAAAATAATTATTGGAGCTTGTATCAGTCTAGCCATTTGACATATATTATGTAAATGAAGAAAAATAGAAAAGTTACATGTAAAGAACCACAACCCAGATTATAGATTAAAACAATGATAATTCTACTCTACTAATGAAAGAAGATAATTTAAACAAAAAAAAAATAAATTGAAGCATTAGGGATTGAAGTAATCGAATCAATCATAGATTCAATTAATTGAGATTTAGGGTAGTGGATAGAAGAATTATAGATTCAAAAGAGAAAAACGTGGAAGTCCGAGAAGGGAAAGTTGCAGACGAATATGGAATAAAAAAAGTTAATAAAAAATTGTTATAAATCAAACATTTACCGTAGAAAAGACTTACAGCAAGAGTGACCACAAAGCAAATAGGCGGGAAAAAAATGAAGGCACTTAAATGACTTTATATATTAATAGATGTTGACTAAATAAAAAGTGATCAATATTGAATAAAGATATATTAGGGAAGTAAAGTGTAAATTTTACATTTCTAACCACATTAATTCACATTTCTTAATCTACGCAAGTGAAATATTGATATGTGCCTATTTTTATGGGACGAGGGAGTAATAAGAATCCACATATGAATTTATTCAAGTAGTCCCCATGTGGTGGTTTTTATAACAAATTCAACTAATGATATACTCACATCATCTCATAAAAATAGTCTCATATCATTTTTCACATAATTTAAAAAAGTCCAATAATGTTTTTGAAAAAGTGGAATTTATAAATGTTTTTCCTGATATGCCCTTTTATTTAATTGTCATTCAACTTTATTAGTTTTTATTTATTAATATCAATACACATTAAATATGAGCACATAAAAAATTTAAAAAGTAACTAATAAAAATGGACAATAATGAAACAAACAAAAATGAAATTGTGACCATTTGATGGGACGGATGGAGTATGTACTAAAGAGATGACTATAGTTAATTCAAAGAGACAATGTATTGCACATTTCGTCTCTGTAGAAGTTAGTCAATTCGACAACACCGTGGGAACATTCGAGCGAGTGCTCTAACTATTGACAATTAAGAGCTTGTTCTTTAGATAGATAGATAGATATATATTGGAAAGTGATTTTTTTAAGAAAATGTCTGGTTGAGATGGAATTGAGAAGTCACATATTATAAGCCAAAAGTAAAATATATCATTCCCGTCCTGTGAAAAAAGTCTCATTCCTATTTTACATAGATTAAGAAAGTGTAATTAATATTCTTGAGAAGGTAGAATTTAAAAATATTTTTCCTAATATACCTCTTTATTTAATTATTTTTACACTTCAATATTTCTTATTTTTTGATAACAATACATATTAAATATGAGTGTATAAGAAATTAACTAAAGAAAATAGATTATAATTTAAAATAAATAAAAAATAATAGTGGACTACTTTCACGGGACATGGGGAGTATACAATTATGATTGAGAGTTTATAAAAGCGAATTTAAAAAAAAAAAAACAAAAAAAAAACGACGTGTTGCCTAATTAATGCAATAATGCTTTAATTAACGATTGTTGAACTTATAAACGGCGAAACAATAGAAACGGGATTGTAATGCAAACTCCAGTAACAAGGCTAACTCATAAATTTGAAAGACAAGGTCCATTTTTTGTGCGCCTCAGCTCAAACCATTTAAGGTTGGATGGTAAAGATTACGTGTACAGCTACCGCCCCAATCATTTGACCCGATTAATTAACCGAATCAATAGCTTGACAGCCTGATACAAAGTTCACACATCGTCTTCAATCTTTGCGCTTCGTATCAATTGAGTTCTCATTTTTTTTAACATCTTGAGTCACCAATATTTCATAAATAGGCACATAAGGTCTCTAATGCCATGAAAATAACCATTATACCCCTTGCTCGTTGAATACAAAAAAAAAAAAAAGCAAAAAATTAAAAAAAAAATTTCTTCTTAATCCTATATATCCATCTAGTTACCAACTCTAATTCCAACCTAATCGGAAATCACAAACTTCACCAGCAAAAGAGGAAACCACCATTTCACTGTCTACTCACTCGTTATTACCGAAAATAATAGAAAACGGGAGGTTTATTTCCTCCACCATCTAGTTACAGTCATGTTGGGGCTGGAGGGTAGCTAGCTAGGTAGATATGGTGAGAAAGAGATTATTTTTTTATTTTTTTATATTTTTACATTTTTAAAGAATATTTTTGGTTTTTATTTAAAAGTTAAGGGTATAATTGCCATTTTATGAGATTAGAGACCTTCTATGTCATTTTATAAAAGGTTGAGGACCTACAACGTTGATAAAAATAAAGACTCAAATGATATAAGGTGTAAAAGTTAGAGACTGTGTGTGAAATTTACCCATTTAATAATTGTGTGTAACACAACAAAAAATATATATATAATCACAATGTTTGGTAACCATTTAAAATTTACCTTAATTTATCAACTAATTAAAATTTCAAATTTTAGAGATCGGAAGAGTATATTTAACTACATATTTGATGTGATGTAAACTTTCACATCATTTTAATCATTATCTCTATATGACACAATTAAATCTTGACTCATACAAAATTTGAATTTTAAATACATTTATAAACCCACTTTTTTATAATTCCTTACCAAATAACATTTTTCACTTGCACAAAGTGTGGTCTCATGAACATGTAGGGCTAGTTTTGTCTACATTTTATTGTCCTCGTTCTCCATGCGCTTCAATTTTTTAATATTTATAAGATATATACATTTACCTACTTACACGAGTGACGGGTTATATGAATGGTTGAAAGTTGTATTATATTGCAAGAATAAAGTGAGCGATCATTTACTTGATGGATCAATTACTTGTTTTTGTTCGATAACATAGACGAGAATGTGACACACAGTAATGAAAGTCATTAGGTTTGTGATGTGATTTTAAGTAATTTGAAGTGTAGAAAAACAAGATGTTGTCCAGCATAGATATATTAAAAAAATTTGTTTTTACTCATAAGATCGTTATATATTATATAGTGTCATGCATCTTACGCTAACTATTTTCACATATTATTATGTCATAAATTTCAAACGTCGTATATAGGTAGGTTGGAAATAAAGGTGATTTTCTCTCTAAGTCTATAACCTTTTAATTTTATATCAATTTTATCTCTATTCCTTTTTTTGGCCTATTTAGTCCACAACCTTTCATTTATTATCGTACTATGTCTTAAACGTTACTTTTCATCTCTAATTTTTCAATTTTAACTATTAATCTCTATCAAAGTAACTATTATACCCTTAATTTTTTATTTCCAATATAGATCCCCAACTTTTTAATTTTTCTAGAATTTTATCCCATCATTTTTTGGACGCATAGGAGCCCCAACATTTCATTTTTTGTCATGTTATCTCCCATTAACACTTTCCATACCTAACATTTTAATTTTTACTCTTAATATCTATTAAAAATATCATTATACTATGAATTATTTAAATAAAAAATAAAGAAGAAGTTTACACACTCTATTTCACTCCAACCCAACTCAATGACAACAGTCAAAAATAATAATAATAAAAAATTTTGAACTATAACGGTTTCGATGAATATCAAATTCACGTCGAAAAAAGTTGTTGATTTGAGTACCAGCGCAATGAATTAGATCCGATTTCTGTTGATACGAATTGAGTAGATCCACCCTAAAAAAATTGATTTTTGATTTATAAAAAATAAACATGGCTCTAATACTTTAATTCTAATTTAATTTCTTGTCTCTCTTTGTCATTTTTACCCTAATTTGCCTTCCATTCGTTATTTGTTTCAATCCAATATGATCTATCAACTTTAGATTCACAAAAAACTAGAATTAATGTATTAAGTTTGGTTTCATTTTTGTAAATTAAAAATGATATTTTTTTTGTGCGGATCTACTTTAATTTATATCCGCTACGTGATATGTGATGAATCGAAAAATCCAATTTGGTCTGTTACACTGACTCTCGGATCGGAATTTTTTTACACGAATTAGGTATCCATCAAGTTTGCCGTAAATCGAGTTTTTTTGTTATCACTATAGATTAGGATGAGTGAATTTCTTATTCTATATTGTTTATTTCTTATTTTTATTGTTTAAATAATTAAAGGTATAATGGTAATTTTAATAGGATTTAGTATTAGTAATTGAAAGGTTGAGGACATAAGGTGTTATTAGGGATGTAACGCGACAATAAATGAAATGTTAAGGGTCGTATATGCCCAAAAAAATCGTGGGGACAAAATTGTATAAAAATTAAAAAATTCGGAGCCTATAGTGGAAATAAAGAATTAAGGGTGGTATAATAGTCATATTGATAAGGGTTAATGGTGAAAATTGAAAAGTTATGGACGAAAAGTGACTTTTGAGATATAATTCGATAATAAATAAAAAGTTGGGGGTTTAATAGGCAAAAAAAAGAATAGAGACAAAATTGATAGTGGAAATAAAGAATTAAGGGTGGTATAATAGTCATATTGATAAGGGTTAATGGTGAAAATTGAAAAGTTATGGACGAAAAGTGACTTTTGAGATATAATTCGATAATAAATAAAAAGTTGGGGGTTTAATAGGCAAAAAAAAGAATAGAGACAAAATTGATAGTGGAAATAAAGAATTAAGGGTGGTATAATAGTCATATTGATAAGGGTTAATGGTGAAAATTGAAAAGTTATGGACGAAAAGTGACTTTTGAGATATAATTCGATAATAAATAAAAAGTTGGGGGTTTAATAGGCAAAAAAAAGAATAGAGACAAAATTGATAGTGGAAATAAAGAATTAAGGGTGGTATAATAGTCATATTGATAAGGGTTAATGGTGAAAATTGAAAAGTTATGGACGAAAAGTGACTTTTGAGATATAATTCGATAATAAATAAAAAGTTGGGGGTTTAATAGGCAAAAAAAAGAATAGAGACAAAATTGATAGTGGAAATAAAGAATTAAGGGTGGTATAATAGTCATATTGATAAGGGTTAATGGTGAAAATTGAAAAGTTATGGACGAAAAGTGACTTTTGAGATATAATTCGATAATAAATAAAAAGTTTGGGGGTTTAATAGATAAAAAAAAGAATAGAGACAAAATTGATAAAAAATTGAAAAGGCTGAGGAGCTAGGGTGATAATTACCTTGGAAAAAACAAGAAAGAAAAGGTACAAGTAGAAGTGACAACGACTCCACGGAGTGCCGAGTCCGGTGACCCGCAAAGAGTGGTTGATGGTTGAATTTGACAGCTTTTATTATATGCTGCCGCTTTTTTCAGCGGTCCCTCCGTTCAAATTAATAGTCATTTTTAAACAATATACCAAGAAGCAAATGGTAGCTGGATTTCCCAATTTCAAATGGGAAAATTTCCTTTCTGTTGAGCAGAATAAACCAATTATATGAGCACACACGTATTCCAAACCTTGTAAAACCCAAAAATCTTGTCTAGACAATTAAAAAACTTGATGGATTTTCCAATCAAAATTGCCTAGACAAACAATGTGTTTGACAATTAGACGAGATTATAATCTGGATTATAATCTGTCACACGATATTATTTTATTAGTTTTATTTTTTTAAAAAGTCAAAAAGTAAAAGTCAGGCTGCAATTATTTACTTTTTACAAAAACAACTAATAAAATAATGTCACATCACAAATTATAATTCAGATTATAATATAATGTTAGTTGTCAAACCCTCTGAAATATTATCAATTTGGTCCTCCTTTACTCGACCCTTTGATTTCTTTATCAGCAAATTATTGAACATTAATCTGTGATCCGAAGTTTGAAAAATCATGGCCGTGGTGGGGGATGTGTCTCTCAATTTTAGTGGGAAAGAACACATTGGTGATTTCAAGAAGGGGGTGTTTGGGGTTCCAATTTCTAGCCGAAGAGTTAGTTTTGGTGCAGGAAAGTTGAAGAATGGTAAGTCAGGATTTGGAGTGTATTCAGTTATGCAAGTGGGAGTAGAGAGCACTGAAGTTTCCAGGGATTTGGAGAAACTTGGTGGAGTATTGGGCTTGGATGTCGCGTCTGAAGAGCAATTAAAGGAGAAGGGTTTCTTGGGACTGAGGAAGACAAAGCTTGTGTGCACTATTGGGCCGGCGTGCTGTTCTGATGATAATTTGGAGAAGTTGGCATTGGGAGGCATGAATGTGGCTAGGCTCAATATGTGCCATAACACAAGAGAGTGGCACAAAGATGTCATTAGGAAGATTAAGAAACTGAATGAAGAAAAAGGGTTTTCTGTTTCTGTGATGATTGACACAGAAGGCAGTCAGATTCAGATTGTTGATCATGGGGCTCCCTCCTCTGTCAAAGCGGAGGTAATATATTCTCAATCCGTTTCAATGGGATAATTTATATGCTTTTGCAATATTGGTCTGCCTGGAGAGTAATTATATTGAATTTTACAGGACCTAGGGAAAATAGGTATTACATTAAGAATGACTACTATGTGTATATGTATGCATTGCTTACTTTGTGGCTGCTTTCACGTGTATTATTGCTTTGTCAGTAGGAAGTAGTGATTAATCAGTAACACATGAAAGCCGATTTGTGGTTGAAATGAACTGTTATGCAAATTTTCATGGCATTCTCTTGATTTTGACCTTTAGGATGGCTCATTCTGGCATTTTACTACTGAAGAATTTGAGGGTTCTCGCCCGTTCACAGTTCAAGCAAACTATGAAGGCTTTTCTGAAGGTATGTTGGTTACTTGCAAGTGAATTGTTAAGGTTCTTTTAATAGCCAACTTGCGATATTATTTGGAGTAATTTCTTTTGTTCTCTTCTTTAGGTATTAATGTAGGGGATGAACTTGTTATTGATGGTGGGATGGCAACATTTGAAGTCGTGGAAAAGATTGGCGATGATTTGCGTTGCAAGTGCACGGACCCTGGTTTACTCCTTCCCCGTGCTAAATTAAGCTTCTGGAGAGATGGAAGGCTTGTCGTGAAAGGTGATGAGCTTCCAACACTGTCAGCCAAGGTTGTACAAGATCATTTTCCCTCAAATTAATTCCGCACTGTCACTTATATAACAAAAAGCATGTGTGGTATGTGGTGATGGGGTACAAGATAACTCAACACCATTTTATAACTCAAACACCATTTTATCTTCTTTCGGTTTCCTGTTTTATTTCTTTTTTCTTGGCCATTTTTCATTCCGATGTACCAATCATTGCACAAGTGTCTCCAGATTCACAGGGATGTGTATCATAATGTTGTTTAAACAATTCAGAGGATCATCTTCAGCTTTCGGTTGCAGCAATTGATTACATTGTCTTTATCATCCTCAGCTGTTTCTTACAGTTGCTGATTACATTGTCTTTATCATCCTCAACTGTTTCTTACAGTTGCTCAAAATTACCAAATTTATCAAAATTTGGTATAAATCTATAATACTTCTACTGGCAGACTATCTATATAACTACACATCCATTTGTAACTGATTTTTCATTATCACTTTTCCTTGCACTTATGGTACCATTATTACTTTTTGGGAGAAGATGTGGAATCATCTTTAGGTCAAAATTAGTTTGTAGAATTTCTAATTCATGAATTATGATCAACAGGATTGGTCCGACGTTGAGTTTGCGATTTCTGAAGGCGTTGATTTTATTGCCATGTCGTTTGTCAAAGATGCTGATGCTGTTGCCCACCTTAAGAACTACCTCTCCACTGGACGCTCTTCCGATCTCAAATTTCTGAAGGTCATTTAATTCATTGTTCTATTGATCTTGTGCCCCATTAAACGTATGAATATTGCATTGCCAATTTGTATATTTATTTCCCTTTGATTGTCAACTTTTCCCTTTTCAACTAGTTACAAGATGCTATAGGGGCCTTCTAGGATTTGGAATATGATGTTTTATTGTTAAATTCGCAGATCAATAAAAGTTTTGGCAAAGATAGAGAGTTTGGAAGCCCTACATAAATTGGATGAAATTGTTGTGGCTTCTGATGGTATCATGATTGCAAGAGGAGACCTTGGAGTTGAAATCCCACTCGAACAGATTCCGACAGTGCAGGAGGAAATTACTTATCGCTGCAGAAAGCTCAACAAGCCTGTCATTATAGCCTCTCAGCTTCTGGAATCAATGGTTGAATATCCAACGCCAACAAGAGCTGAGGTACTCTTCTGAAATTTTCAAATTTTATGGCAAAAGAATATTCAACAACTAGCATCCCTTCCTCTTTGGGACAAAAACTAAACTTTATTAACAGTTTCTTCAAATTGTAAGGAAAAAAGAACGAGAAACTCATCCTTTTTTACCAAAAGTCAGCTACATGAATTATTTTCCCGACTCCATTTAGTTCATTGTTAAATCTGCTGGAAGATCCAAAGAAACTATAGGATATTTTATTTCTTGTCCATCTCTTATATCAAGATTGAGATGGAAGCCTCTTTAGGCCTGGACAAAAAAATGGCCCAATAACTTAACTGCCCCCTAGTTTATTCGCAATCATCACCATGATCATTTTTGGCGTTTATATATCTTATCCGTTTTAGCATGACAGCTCTTCCATGTTCCATCTACTACTATCTCATCATTATGCGTGTCTAACATACAATCATCTTTTCATGTTTTAGGTTGCTGATGTTTCTGAAGCTGTTCGGCAATATGCTGATGCACTGATGCTCTCTGGAGAGTCGGCAATTGGTCCATATGGCCAGAAGGCTCTAGCCGTGTTAAGCATGACTAGTGGAAGAATGGAGCTATGGAATCGTGAAGAAAGCAGGATAAATGCTTTGGCAGAGCATAAACTTGAAGCATCTGTGCCCGACCAAATTGCAGAGCAAATCTGTAACTGTGCAGCAGCAATGGGTATGTCCTCTTAGTTAGATCATAATCTTTCACCAAATGAATTGATTAGATATAATTACATCTAAAATGTAAAATCATGGAAACGGCAGAATCCTGTTATTGTAGATGTACGCAGCTTTACCTTAAAAATTTGTTCCTGCATATTTACGCATTTAAGCTTCACCTGAACTGATGGTTTATCCTCGGATGCAGCAAACAACCTAGGATTGGATGCAGATCGGAAGAGCAAGACATGGGCAGATGGCTTCACTCATCTCACGCAACCGTCCTGATCCTCCAATATTTGCATTCACCAATGACAGCAGCACAAGAATGGCTCTGAATTTGCATTGGGGAGTGACTCCTGTTCTCACTGATTTATCAGATGACATGGAGGCAAATATTGACAGATCAATCAATCTTATAAAAACAAAAGGATTGATCAAGGAAGGAGATGCAGTTTTAATAGTTTCAGATATAATTCCAACTTCTGCACCGCACACAGTTTTCCAATCAATTCAGGTGAAAACTGTTGATTAGAAGAGACTACCTAGTATGGGAGATGTCCGATTTTTCCAAATTATGCAAGTGCAGCAGAACAGACTTTTTTTTTTTTTTTGCTGTTAAGAACAACTTATGTTTGATTATCTATCAAAAGTGAGGAATTCCTCTAGATGGCCTTCTTGCTTACAAGGCATGTTACATAATAGTATGTAGGCCTGAAACTCATCACATTGAACTCCGTGCTTCTTAATAGGTCATGTGCGCATCACTGAGCATTGCGCCGTGAATACATTTCTGTTTGAACTCTTCTACACTTATTTGGGTGCCTCATTAGTCATTTCACTATTGCTTGAGTTTTGAACTTTCCGTTGGCCTTTGATTATGGTTTCCCAACTGTCTTATTAATTATTTGGCCTTGTGATCGATCCAATGAGAATGCGACCGTTTATATTGGCATATGCTCGTTTAATCTTTACCACGCAATACCTTACATTTAAGTTTTGGCCCATTATAGTGAGGCTATAGGACTCGTCAAGAAGTTCACATGAGATGTGAAAAATTGAATAATAATAATAATAATATTAATTGTCAAATCAAGTAGTTTATCTGAAAAGACAAACGAGAATCAAATAGCTCTTCAAGCAGAATATGGCAAGTTCGAGGGTGTAAATTTTTGCAGGAGGCATGAACCAGAAATGATGGATACGACTAAACACTACCACTATGAAGATAACAACATGGTTGGAGAACAAGCTTCAATGATCAAAATGGGTAGGGAATTATAAAAAAGGGCCCGTAAACCATTTCAGTACTCGTCCCCTTCATCGCCATCACCTCCAACCTCCTCGTAGTCCTTCTCGAGCGCTGCAAGGTCCTCTCGTGCTTCAGAGAATTCCCCTTCTTCCATTCCCTCGCCCACGTACCAGTGAACGAAAGCTCGCTTGGCATACATAAGATCAAACTTATGGTCAATGCGAGAGAACACCTCGGCCACACTGGTTGAGTTGGAAATCATGCAGACAGCTCTCGGTACTCTAGCTAGATCGCCACCAGGCACAACACTGGGGGGCTGGTTGTTGATACCGCACTTGAAACCAGTTGGGCACCAGTCGACAAACTGAATGGTACGCTTAGTCTTGATGGTGGTAACGGCTGCATTTACATCCTTGGGCACCACATCACCACGGTACATCAAACAGCAAGCCATGTATTTACCATGGCGAGGGTCACATTTGGCCATCATGGATGAGGGCTCGAAAGCAGTGCTGGTGATTTCAGCAACTGAGACCTGCTCGTGGTATGCTTTCGCAGCTGAGATGACCGGGGCATAAGAAGAAAGCATAAAGTGGATTCTTGGGTAAGGGACCAAGTTGGTTTGGAATTCATTGACATCCACATTAAGGGCACCATCGAACCTCAGAGATCGTAGTCAAGGAAGAGATAACCTGCAAACAAGTAGTAGTAGTAGTAGTAGTTTCAGTACAAGCAAAATCAAAGTTTAATTAGTGTACTTTCAAACAGAAAATAACGCTATGAGTAGATGCAAGAAACCTGAGAGACAAGGCGGTTAAGGTTAGTATAGGCAGGTCGCTCAATGCCGAGAGAGCGCCTGCAGATGTCATAAATGGCTTCATTGTCGAGAAGGATAGAAACATCAGTGTGTTCAAGCAAGGAGTGGGAAGAGAGGACACTGTTGTAGGGCTCAACCACAGAGGTAGAGACTTGAGGGGAAGGGTAGACGGTGAAGCCAAGCTTAGACTTCTTGCCATAGTCTACAGATAATCTCTCCAGTAGCAGGGAACCGAAACCAGAACCAGTGCCTCCACCCACAGCATTGAACACAAGGAAACCTTGGAGACCAGTGCAATTGTCGGCAAGCTTTCTGATACGATCCAAGCAGAGGTCAACAATCTCTTTACCAACTGCACAAAAACACAAAAGTAACTTTGAGACCATAAATTGGAAATCACACAAACAAGCTCCTCAATCAGATCAAAGTAAACTAGAACCAATTGAGTAATATTGATTACTTGTGTAGTGGCCCCGAGCAAAGTTGTTGGCAGCATCTTCCTTGCCATTGATGAGCTGTTCAGGGTGGAAGAGCTGACGGTAATTTCCAGTCCTCACTTCATCAATGACAGAGGTTCAAGATCCACAAAGAGAGCTCGGGGAACGTACTGTCCAGAGCCAATTTCACTGAAGAAAGTGTTGAAGGCATCATCACCCCCTCCAACAGTCTTGTGGCTTGGCATCTGGCCATCAGGCTGTGCAATAGAATACAAATGTCAAGAAATCCAAATTCTTAATATAGACAATCATATGCATAAAATTTATTCACTTGAAACTAAACAAAATATTTGACATGAAAATGAGCTTAGAAAAACCAACACAATCCACAAGCATTTAATGGAAGGAATCCCAAATAATTTATCCACACCAGGTATCAAATATATGAAGAAAGAGCTTACCACGATATATACATTTTCCTTTACAAATCTACCATACAATCGGATAACTCAATCCATGCATAACAAGACAAAGCTAATAATATTATCATAGAAAAACAGAGGATACGGAAACAAATCCCAATTTCAGTATTGAAATTTACAGATCTATGGCGCCATCAAACTCTTTATTTGCAAACCGCTTATGCATAAAAACATCCACAAAAACGTACATAATTATGAATGATCAATTATGATAAATGAAACAAATCAAACTCAGAAAATTTCCATTTTGAAATATCCATCATCCACCAATGTGTGTCAACAATGAATGTGAGAAGAATTACCTGAATGCCATGCTCAAGGCAATATAGTTCCCAGCAAGCATTTCCGACCTGAATACCGGCCTGGCCAATGTGAAGAGAAATGCACTCTCTCATTTTCGATGGCTATGGCAACAGAGAAAATCTGAGGGAAAACAGAGAGAGAATTAATGAAATTTCATAGAGGCGTTTATCAAGACGCCCTTTCAATGGAAAGAAATGGAGTCTAGCGTCGATTTTATACAAATGGTTAATGGTTTATTTTTATATTTAGACGGACGGCAGACAGGCAAAGGCGGCAGCTTATAATTTTCTTTCATAAAAATTTTCAAGCATCATGGTGCCATCCGTTGAGGACAATTTTTAAATTTCAATGAAATAATCCATCCATAATTATTAATTACTACTAATTTTTTAGTATCTAAAACAAAGGTTGCGGTGTCCATAGACACCGAATTTTTCCCGCCCTTTTTACGATGTGTCTATAGACACCGCACTCTTGCTGACTTCTTTCCCTTTATTGTTGAGCTTCTTATTCATTTTAATCAGCTTTCTTGGGGCTTATGTGCTTCACTGAGTTGTAGTGTAGGTAAATTGAAGTATGTCATTCTTATGTATGCATTAAAAAACTTATATTCTTCACTCAATATATAAATTCTATATGTCCTAAACTAAAAGATTTCTTTCTATTTTTCTGCTGACATGTACACTATCATCGCGACTAGATGGTATCTCAACAATTTGAGGTTCATCCATTTTCGCTTGAAGCTCATTGTCACTATGCTTGAGTCCAATCACCCCTTTAACGTCATATATGCAGCCTTAATCTGTGAATGACAGAATAGGAGATTTAATCTTTTACATTTACCTTATTAGTATCTTGGAAATCTGTATACATGTCCTTATGGTGATTTTTTTTTTTTTTACCTGTTGACAATACTTTGTGTCTTTGATGCGACTATATAAATAAATATATGTATATATTCTTCTTTTATTCAATATTTGAAATAAACGTAGCATGCATAAAATATACATAGTTTGTATCTATACACGCCACATGGAGAGGGAAGTTTTGTTAAAAATGTCTCTGGGAGTCAGTTAGAGCCTGTCGTTACAGATGATAATTTAATAGTTTTCTTATACCAATCTTGATGGTTTATATCTATATGTTAACGAACAAAATTTTAGAGACCAAACCCAATAGTCGAACTAAGTTTGGAATTAATTAAACCAGACTTTCTATGATACCTCATTGTACAATCATACTCCTTGGCCGAAAATAATTCTTTTACAAGTGGGAAACCAATTCTTCACAGCAAATGCACAGAAGGGTTAAAACCGGGATACCATTATAACTCATGGCTTGCGGCCTAATATTTTCCATGCACAAAAATGGGATTCAATGCACATTATTCGGACCTCCAATAATAGGATTCAAACTCAATGAAGTTTTTTATGCAAAATAATTTATTCATGTTCATTACACATTATTCCGAAGTATATATTGCTGAATAATGCACTGCCTTCAAATTTATAATAATACTAAAATCATAGCAAAAAATCAGACCTCCAAGGATCGAACTGGCCACCAAGTTAGTCGTTATCTTAGGATATAGCTTCCAACGTTTTCAGCGGTTGAGCTGATGGAATGGAAATACGTATTGCTTAACTTATGTGAACTGCAAAATTCTCATTGGTCGGTCGTCGTTTATTCATGAACTAAAGGAACAATTTTGAGAGGCGTTAAGGTTGGAAATAATTTATAATATTCTAATATCTATAATCATCAATTGCTTTACTTATCCACTTGGCAGCAAAATTCTTTTTACATTTCAAAAGTCGTTATTATGGGCTTACTTTCTGTGGTAATAACCACAAATATTAATGATTTATTGTTCAGATCACTATATTGCTCTTAATATATTGTTGTTACTCTTTAAGGTTTTAATTTTACGAATTACAATAGTTGTTATAATAATAAAAATTTTATTGTACGTCAACGTCTCCTAGACTCCTACAACTTATCTTGTAAAAATCATTTTTACATACTCTATTTTGTTCAAATGTTGATGAATAAGTATTTTATAATTACCCTCTTCAAAAAAAAGCATTTTATAATTACTAAAATTTATAATTCCAATGTCTTAATCATGACCTGAACTATCCCATTTGCAAAGTTCTCTTTCGCCGGTTGTCGCATTTCATCATGAACTACGGTGCTATTTTTTCATTGTGGCAAAGTCAATAATAATTTCTAAAATATTATTATATTGAATTATATTATAATATGTATATTATAATATAATAACCAAAATTATATTTCAACTATTTCATTTGCCACGAGAATTTCACTTAACCACTTGGTAGCAAAATTCCGTTCTTAATTACTTTTCGTTAGTTGTTATTACGGGTTTATATATGTTCATGTTTTATGTCGTAATGATCACAACTAATACTGATTTATTAACAATTCAGCATATTGCTGCTAATATAATGTTGTTATTCTATATAAGATTTTAATTTTACCGATTACAATTATTGTCATAATAAATCATTTTTAATAACTCAATTTTACTCAAGTGTTGACGAATATATATTTGATATTAAGTGGAATTTATAATTCGAATGTCTTAATAATTTTATGTCAATTTTTTTAATGCCATAAACTGTAATTACGGCATTATGGTCATACTTTGGGTCGTAATAATTTCAATCTTACTAAAATATATAATTAAATTTGACTATTACTTGTGTATTATACCTAACCCAATGTTCTTACCTCAGATTCAATTTTCACATTATAATAGATTATAATCTCTTCTATTTATTATTCCCTCGTTAAAAATATACTCCTCTTATATTAATTTTCTTAGATTTCTGAATAAACTAACAAAAGTTGTATGTCTTCTCAGCTATGCTAGCTCCTTTTTAATTACACTTGCCAACATTTATGTATATTTGTTATTTCATCGCCAGATGTTTATGTTACGTGTTAGATGCGTGATGTGGTGTGCCGGTAGATCATTTTCACAAGTTCTTGTGAAATTCTTACCCCACTTGGCTTCATTTGTAAACTAAAATAGGGATAAATGTTATAAACTTTTCAGATATGCATTTTCTTAATTTTATTTTCACGAGTAAGTTAATTTGCATGCCTCATTCTTTATAACCGAATGTTAACTTTTTATCAAAATGTATCTGTACCTATGCATCACAAGGGTACTGTTAAACTAGTAAAAAGAATAATAATAACACACCCTCTACTTATGGGTGTTAGTTATTAAACCCGCCTCTATATGAGCAAATGATGCTAAGGTACCATTTAGATATTGACATAACGGGATTATTTTCTTTCAATGTGATCCCCGATGCTAAAAAGCGAGGTTAAACGAAGCGTATGTGAATGTAATTAATTTGCACTTTGGTGTGGTAACTTTTGTTTATTTTTGACCTTGTCAATTTTGTAGAAAGTTTTGAGCACTGTTAAATGGTGTAATTAAGTTTGAAAAACAAAAGGAAATTACTATGTACTGGGTTAGATAGATCAACTCGGTGCATAGATTCCCTTTTCATTACAGGCATGACTCCAAATGGGTTTGGCAACAAAGTAGATGAAGTGAATCTTGACTGCAAGCAAAGCACAAATCAACAACTGCTGAAGTGACCCATTTTATCTTGTCTAATAATAACTCGATGCGTATATGGACCTTCCAACGCCATCTGACTCATGCGATCCTCCCAACGTCCAACAAAAATTTCCCTCTAAGATGGTGTCCAATGGACACCATAGAAAAAGCGCTAGCTAGTGCTACCTAATCACCAAACTGTTTAGTGCACTTCAGCATAATAAGAAAAATTATGTAAAATAAGCTCCTATTAATTAACGAAAACAATAATATGCAAACTTGAATTCATGAAAGCAACCTAAATACTACTATCCCTGAAACAATATGTTATGGATTCAAATGCAAATCCCTAATCATTACTTGGCAAATCCAGCGACGTTGAGACGAGTTTCACCCAGTCAATACGGAGTTTTTCCATAATAACTCGGACATCTTGAAGATATTTGGATTCGGGAACATCCGGGATGGGCTCTGCTAGATATCCAAGTACATCTGCCACTCCAAGCTGCTGACCCTTCTCATTTCTCTGCTTAACAAAATTCCTAAGCATTTTTGTTGTTAGCATTGTAATCCTACTCTTGCGCTCCTCCCAAAGTCGAGCAAAAGCCCCTCTCCAAGTCGAGGATGGCTCTAGTGTTACTTGATCATGAAACTGTTCAAAGCACTTGATCTTCCACAACTCCTCATTGGACGCCAAATCTCTCATTTCCAAGCATACACAAGTCATGCTAACAACATCAACACCAGGGAGGGACTTGAGTATTTGAAACTTAAGTTTACCAGGCAATCGCATAAAGCAGGGTGGAAGCCCCAAACCAGCCTTCTGATGTAGATCAATCATTAAAGGCAACGCAAGTTGACCCCTCATATTCCTGCTGAATTTAATCACCTCTGTTCGTGCAACTTTGCGTGCAAAATCTTCTTCTTTTTCAACTGAAAGACTGAAATTTACCCCCACAATACTCAAACTGAATACTAATGGGTACTCGTTCAACCTTACTGAACGCGGGATTGAACCTCTATCGTTAGCCAAAGACCCGTTAATATTGATGAATTTCCCCAGATTCTGAAACTCCAAGACAATGTATTCAATTTTTTTACCAGACTGACTGACAATTTCAGGCAGTGTGTAGCACAAAGAAAACCTGAATATTCCTGAAGGCAAATTGTTTCCAGGTAGAACCCCAGATGGATGCCGATCGAACCCTATAAACCCCATCTCGTGAAAAATCGAATCAATTGCCGTAAGAATTAGTCTGTGGTTTCCAGCCAGTGCTTCTGAAAACCGTTTCCCTAAATTGCCCGAAACAGAGGAATTAATAATACTGTCAACGTCGGAGCAATCCACTGTCACCGTCATTTTTAAGGTTTCACCCTATAATTTTCCAGAAACTCGTTATCCAGCGTATTGTACGGAATTTTTGAAAATAAAAAAGAGAAAAGAGAGAGAATATTCAAACTCACAGACGGAATTTCTTGGGCAATTTGTCCGGCCGGCGGTGAAGTGGCTTCAACGGCGTATCATGGTTCCTTGTGCCCAACGCTAGGAGCTTGTCTTCAGCTTCGCCATGGAGCCAGAGGCGAATGGCGGCGGCTGCGCTTAAGGGGGATTTGAAGATGGTTTGGGCAAGAATCTGCTTGATCTGAAGGAATGTACATGATTCCGGAGCTTCAATTTTGACTATCACATGGGATTCGAAGGATCGGAGACAGAGCTGCATGGCTTCCCACAAAACCTAGAACGCTTTTCGCAATTTCTCTCCAGATATTTACGTGTCACCTGCTCCAACTTGGACCCTGACTATGGATCTTCTTCACAAATTTCGTGAAAAACTAGTTGAAACGCGCGAGTTCTCACCGCAAATTGCACACGCACGAGCACTACTTTGTGTCAATTATTATTTTTAGGGTTAATTTCAAAAATCGTCCCCGATTTTTGAGTTAAGTCTCGATTTCATCACTAATCTTTGTTAAAACACATCACAACCCCCAACCTTTGATAAATACCCACAAATCGTCCCTTTTTACACTATTCCACAAAATTTTTAACAAAAGGACTATTATACCCCCTGAAACTTTTTAATTTTTTTTAAAAAACGTTTAAAAATAATAAAAAAATTAAAAACCAACCTACCCCACCCCTCCCCTTTCCGGCAGCTATTCTAGGGGCCACAAATGAGGGGTGAATCTCCCCAACCCAATTTTGCTGTCGGAAATGGCAGCAAAATGAGAGGGATTCACCCCCTATTTGTGCTGCCAGAAAACAGCAGCAATGCTGCCTTTTTCTGTGCTGCCGGAAATGGCAGCGATTTTATTGTCATTTCTAACAGCATTTTTCTCAAAAATAGGGGGCGAATCCCCCCATTTTGCTGCTGGGAATTTGTGCTGCTAGAAAACAGCAGCATTCCCCCCATGTTTTAGACAAATGCTGTTGGAAATGGCAGCAAAATAGTTGTCATTTCTAGCATCACAAATGGGGGGAGGAGGACGTGGAGTGGGTAGGTTTTTTATTTTTTTATTATTTGTAAACTTTTTTTAAAAAAAATTTAAAAAGTTTCAGGGGGTATAATCGTTCTTTTGTTAAAAATTTTGTGGAATAACATAAAAAATGACAATTTATGTATATGTGTCAAAGGTTGGGGGGATGTGGTGTGTCTTAACAAATGTTAGGGACAAAATCAAGACTTAGCTCAAAGGTTGGGGACGATATGACCCTTCTTTTTATCCATAATTAGTTTGACTTGATTCTCATTATTCTCGAAAATTATAATTTTAACTATATTGATTTAAAATTTAATTCTACAATTGCTCAATTACAACTATATTTTAAAATATTTTTATATTTCCAATAGACATTCTACCCCACTCCTCATTATAATTTTCCCAAATTTGGACAAATAATGAAAATCAAACCATATGTTTTTGTTAGGGTTTGAAAAGAAAAGTTGATTTGAAAAGGATTGAAGTAGCAATGGAGAATATGAAGGATGAAGCTATTGGGAACAGACGTACCTTCTCTTCTTTTTTGGCTAATTGGGGGAAGAACATCTCCATATGGTCAGTGATAAGTTTACCATTCAGGTACGCGGTTTATGAGATTTCATCCCATAAGATGACAATGTAACCGGGTAATTTGGTAAACGGGAAACACCATAAGTAACGTATAAGAGACTACTATGAAGGAATGAACCCCACAACCACAAGTCTCATTCATATACTATATTCTAACAAGTTTAGATCATAGAAAAACATGAAATAAATTATCAAGGCCATGCGTTTGCAAGTTCCAAAATACAAGATTTGAAGCAACATGCAAGTACAGAAAAAGAGGAGAAAACAAAAGAGACTGTCTCAGTCTGTATTCTCCATAAAAAAATCCTCAATTATTTGGAATTTGAATGTATGCCGCATCACAGACAAATGTAATGTCGGCATAGATTCCTGCTAGAGCTCACCTCATGCTCTCCAAAATTGTGAACAAATAGGCAAACGCAACTGCAGTCCAGAAATGCATCCCGATCTTACCCCAGTATACGGCTAGTGGCATCCAACGGCTGACAGTCCCAATGACTTGCAAAGCAATCTCCAATAGCATACCCACAACCACATGGAATCTAAAGAAATGTGGCCATTCTTTTCGTCTCGCTATGCCAAGATAAGCAACAAAGAAATAAGCTATTAGAAACTAGCTGGGCACTCTACCTATAGCTCCCAAGAATGTGCTCTTCCGATCTCTCAAAATCCTCCAACAAAGGATGCAGGTGATATGCTGTCTCAGCGTACATCCATGTCTCGTGGAGGGGCATCAAATAAGGGAGGCAGGCCAAATTTCTCCACCACCATCTTGGCTTCTCAGTCATAGCAGGGTATCTCTAACTGGTAGGGACATCTTTGGTTGCTTTTGTAGGCAAAAGAAACTTTGGCCGCTGAGGTAACTTTGGTATAGTATGCAACAAGCTACCTTTCTCCCCATTCAAGAGTGGAGTTGATGCAGCAGAAAAAGAGTAAGGCTGGATGCCTGCAGCGACAGTTCTCAAAAGCAGACCATATAATTTGTGAGAATTCATGACCTATGGCCTCCACTAAATAAATGGACCAGGTTGCAAATCAAAATTATCACATAGCAATCTAAGGTCATAACCTAGAGGTTGTTAAATTTTATTTTTTTTCCCATAGATGATAGAACTGGTATTTGCTGGTGGCCAAACAGAATGCTCAGATGACAACAAAAGGCAACACCAAATAAACCAGAGCCCATGTATGTGAGATCAACCATATAATCCCTCTCAAGAAAGAGTAGAACATGATTCATAGTAGGACTTTCCAATCAAATCCAGCTTAAATGAGCAACTATATAGGCTCAGTTGGAAAAATATGTGAGCAACTGAAACCAAAAAGAACTCGACTCAAGTTAACAAGGAAGTGCGTGCCCACAACATTGATTAAAAAAAATCTAGGTCAACCTACAAACTTTCGTTGCATAGCCAAAATTTACTTATACTCTTTGAGGATGTGAGGTTCAAACACTGTCTTCAAGCTATGTTGTGAGCTTAGATGCATTAAGTATCCAATGAATCAATCACAATTATGTGAAAAATGCCTTATCATCAATCAGTTTCATGTTTATTTCAGAAAGTTATTATTTGTTCGACAACATATAAAAGCATACCTAATGATGACTGGCCTTTTAGATTCGAAAGAGAAACAGATAATATTCTATTGCATGACGCTGGAAAGTCAAATGCATGATATGATGTCAAGTTTTGTGACCTAGAGCTACATTCTCTTTATCTGTAGGACATGCGAACACCCTGAAATGTTAGAGAGCATCCACTTAGAACCATACTCCAGCACCAAGTTCAACTTCCACCCTAAAAATTAAAGAACGAGAATAACCACATCATATTAGGAAGATAGAGAATGAGAGACCATTGCAGACAAATAGAAATTCAACATCAGAAGGATTTAGATTCAGACAATGAGGATATACAAAATGCATACATTTCACTTTTCAACATGAGGTTACAAATCGCACCGAGTAAGTTTGCTCTACCCGATGAGATGTAGTTGCTTGTGGTTCTCTCTTTCTTTAAAAGTATGGGTCAAGAAAGCTCCAGAAGGCACATCGTGCCCCCCCCCCGACTTAGTGCATTGATTTCTTTTTTAGCAAACAGGGAATAAAACACCTACTTTCCTCTCGCTTTTATGACTCTGCTCTTACCCTTTTCTTTGGTTAAGCTGGGCTTCACTTCCAATCAACCTTAGATGAAGGAGAGCGGAGGAAGCCAAAGACCTGTTTTGAGTTCTGAGTTGAATAAGGCAGGGATAAAAGATCAGAATTGATTGTTTGAATGTAGATCATTAGTCTCACAGGGAGTAGTTGTCTTTTTTCCTTGAAACAATGTGGTTTATTCCTGATAAGAGAACCACCCGCCTGGCCACTTCCACAACTCAATTTTACTAGGTTATGCTATTTGCACCATGAAATAAGGCAGATATTGATAAATCACAGTCTAAAGGGTGACAGCAGGCACAGTTATTTCTGTTCTTTCAGGGGTGGGGAGAAGAGGTAGCAAATTTGTTCCCGCGATGGCAGCAAAAAATAATGACCCCTTTCGCAGCCCCCGTAAATTTGAGCATCACCATCTCAGCCTGTAGCTCAATCAAAACCCCAGAGACATCAATTGGATTTTTTAAGTTTGTAATTAACTAAAAAAATCATGAGTTACAATTCTATAATATATTCACGATGCATTTCTATTAACTTTGGTCCCCCGCCCCCAAATGTATAACAAAATTGTTTGCACAAGTTGCATTTCTTGCACATCCTGAAATCAACTCATCGATTGTTTGCGGAAACTTGAGAAAAGAAAAAAAGGGGATTGAGGGAGCAAACCTTTACCGGCGGGTTGGAGGTGACCACCAGTATGGGAGCAACTGAGCAAGGCAGAAGCGGCGATAACTCCCGGTGTTCAACGGCGGCCGGCGGGTGGGATTTTGAGTACGAAGGTTTCAAGTTTCAAGCACTATAGAGATAGATGAACGACCGAACACTTGGGAAGTAATCTCTATGAAGTGATAGTATGGTGAAGGCGTGCGAGTGTTGGACCATGGGAGCCTAAAATCGTGTGTAACAATTGAGAGTTTTAAAAATAAAAATAAAATATATGTTGAACCGTCCAAACCGCCTCGGTTCAAACAGAGTCAGTTTTTTATAGGTTTCGTCAACGAAACCCGACTCGGGTTGGTGTAACAATTCGTGGGTCCCAAACCCGAAGCGGGTTGAGTCAAGTGTTTTGCTTGGCGGTTTTGTTATCCGACAAATAAACAAGGTTTCGTTATTAAAGGTCATTATCTAAATAATGCGTAGAATAAAAATATAATACTTGATTGGTATGACTCAAAGTATAATAATCTAATTGTAAGATCAAGCTAAGTAGAAGAACTTCCCAAGCAATTTGGCACTTTACCCCTTAAGGTGTACAGCGCCACAACGCGCCACATGTTGCAATTTAATTGGCGGAATTCAAATATTAATAAAAAACAATTAACTATTAATATCTATAAAAAGGGCTTGAGGGAAGGGAATTCATTCAGGTCTCCAAGCCTTCCACCTATCTACACTCTCTCTTCCTTTCTCCCGCTGTTTCCCTCTCCACGTCCCCACCTTGGCTAATTGTCTTACTTCTCATATATATATGTGTGTGTGTGTATATAGAGAGAGAGAGAGAGGAAACACGTCCAAAAAGGGTAAAGGGAGAAGAACAACCCCTAAAAACTTCTAAACATTTAGTTTAACATTTGGAAATGACCATCTGACATATATATATATATATATAAGGAATACCACTTGAAACATTACTTTGATCAAGGAAAACTAAGGTTTTGAGGGCATTTGTCAACAACTCAAAGAATCTTTAGTAAAAATCAAGTTAAAGAGGTGAGTAACTATCACTTTGATTCCCTTTTAACATTTATGATATTTTAATACAATAAACATTCTTTTTATAGGAGTCTTCCATGAGACAAATATGTAATTTGATGCATTGAAATGAAATATTGATTTATTATATTTGAATCATTAGTTGCTCTACCCGTCTTGTATTGAATTATTTTGAATTGTTTCTCACACTATGACCTATTCAATGATCGCGGGATAGGGAAGATTAGTGTGTTGTTTGCTTTGAATTGGAACTTCGATAAGGGTCAACCGGGGTTAATTGTAGATTTATTTAATTGTACATAGCTATGATTGAATTGATATGACGCTTGAATCAAAAGGTTTTGTTATTCACTCAGTACTTCGTACTCATTTTTACAATTTTGTAGATGACTGAAAATATAACATTTAAAAGGCAAGTCAAGCCCTGAGTTGGAGCATGCTAGCGAAAGGAGTAGAGTTTTGCATATAGTGACAATATGTCTTTGAAAATATTATGAATTTAATATCTTTTATATTAAAAAATATGTCCACATCTCTATAATCGTATTTCTAATTTTATATAATATTGGCAACTTACCTTATAGTATAATAGCTTTTCAACAATCTTGCTTCAAAAGATTAATTTTGCTCGATTTGGTAATCAATGAAAAATACGTATTAATATAACTTGTTGAATTCTTTACATTTTATTGAGAAACCGAGTTGCAATGATTCTTTAAAATATAACAACTTGTTAGTTTAAGTAATTAGTTTTATCAAGTCAAAAGTTATTTGTTTATTTTATACATCCCGTCCCCACTATTTGTATTGAAACTTCCGCTATGAAATTTGTTAATCAATATAAGATATTCGAAAATATTGTAAAATTAACAGGGTGTGTGTCATACCCCTCGATAAATAAATCCATTAGTTAAAGTTTTATTACTAAATGAATTTGTCGGAAGCGTTATAAATTTCTTTTCACAACTTTTGTCCAAACTCGAGGGGCACGACTTGCCAATAAACCTCTTTTATTCCTTAGATGAAATAATGTTGTTTGTCGTCTTAATTAGTTTTAAGTGTAGTGTTTGTAATACGAACAAAAAAACACGATATATAAAAGTCACTTTATATATATATTAAAAACCTAGCACAAGATTGGGAAACCTTTACAAGTAAAATTAGGATTCCACATCTTGTGTCAAAACTTTCCACAAAAGCCAAGTTTTATTTAATTAAAGTGGCTTCCATATACATAATTAAATAAGAAATATTGGCCTATCCCTCATAATCTTGTCATGGTGCACAAGATTGAGGGAGAAGGCACAATAGATCTCGAATTCATATGAGGTGCCTAAATACATAACAAACATAGGCTCATCCTCATAATACGCCCAAAGATCAATTTCTATTACATGCATAATCTGGCTTGCATCATGCGACATCCTCCATTCCTCGGCTTTCTTTTCAACAACTCTTCGATGGATCATCTATAAAAGAGAAGAGTCATATAAAAGGTGAGTATAAAAATACCCCGTGAGTAATACATCAATTTTGTTTATCAAAGGTTAATAAAGATCGTTTCATGCTTCAATCTTAAGAACTTCAAGATGCACAA
>CAVNYN010285004.1:0-48046 GCA_963692815.1 Nyctanthes arbor-tristis | reverse complement strand
TTTTTGGTTTTGGTTTTGTTTTTGTGGGGGAGGGGGGGGGGGTTTGGGGGCTTCAGATGGGCTAAGATGTATGCATATATTCCTGAGGGGCCTATGCAGGTTTGCTTAGATAGATGGGTTCTATTTGATTTCTTCTTATCTTTTTATAGTTACCTAACTGCATGCAATATTGTTCTGCCTACCATATCAACTTCTAATTTTTCTTTCAGATGGTAATCTTCTATCTTGACATGCTGTATATGCCTATTCAAAAGTTTCTGTTGCTGTTGAGCTATTTCAAATACCAGGGTTCTTGAGTAACATAAAGTTGCAAAATTCTAAACCACAGTTATGAGAGTTGCAGGGCCAAAAATGTGCCAGGCCAACTTGGATAGCTCGGGAAAATGGCATGTGAACTGGTCTGTATAATCCCAAAAAGCAGTCAGCTGGAAGAGGTCTATTACGAAATAATTCCCTTTAATGAATAATGTGAAATAGGTGTCCCTCCAACCATATTATCACCAAGATGGATTTTTAGTAGTGAAGCACAAAAATCCATCTTGGTGATAATATGGTTGAAGGGACACATATTTCACAGTTAGGGTGGCATTTGGCAACCAATTATGCTTGTCCTTCAATTGTAATTGGAGTTAAATTTCAAATTCGTGCCATGTGGATGAACCAAAAATTGACACTTGTAATTGATGATGTAAGTTGTGTCAAATTCTCACATGCTTTACATCATCAGTTATATGCATCAAGTTTAGGTGCATCCTTGTGGCACAAATTTTGAAATTAATTACCAATTATAATTGCAGGAAATAATTGGTTGCCAAACAAGCCCTTAGAAATATAAGATCAAGCAATGACCCACCAATTGAAGCATTGTTCCAACAGATGAAACTGGTGAATCAGGTATCATTTTCTGATAACGGTATAAAACAGGAATTTAAAAGTCAATAAAATTTGGCAACATGGGTTCTATGTCTACCTGGTTCCTGAAAATAATGATTCCAATAGTGCCAACTTTTATGGAGTAAAAAAAAACTAATAAACAGAGATAACAGATTGTAAATTTAGAGACGCAAGAATCTTCCTGAATAGAATACAAAAGCATGTGAGTTCAAATAAGATTTTGCAAGGAAATGCATATAATGTGTGATGTAACAGGTTTAAGGGACAAGAAGTTGAATATTTGTTTGCCGTAATCTTTGTATATTAAAATGTCAACTTCAGGTTTTCACGAGGCATAAAAGTAAAGATCCCATGTAGTGTTCTGCCCTCAAATTCTACTTCCCTCACCTATACCATGAGCCAATCAAATTGACATGTAGAGTAGCTATGAAGATATCCAATAACTATATTCCACATTCAATCTGAAACAGTAGCCTATGCTGCAACCTGCACTGGGTCAACCCCAGAGAAGTCAAGGAATGCATAAGTAACTCTCCATTAATCTTTGTCTCAAGGCCGTCTTGGAGGATCTTATCTAAAGCTTGCTTGCAAATAATGGTTTCTTGTAATAATACAGTAAGTCATTTTGCTTAAGAAGTATGATTAAATTTCCAAATAACAAGAATTCTATAGCACGTTAGAAAATTTTCCCAAGCAAAACACATAGAACTTACCCGACAAGAGGAAAAAACATCCATCATTGAATACAAAAACTAAGAGAAGGCACCAAAACAACAAATATTGAAGGTCAGGCTTGAACAACCACCTTCCATTTTGTGACCTTGATAAGAAGATCAGTACCACAAACAGCTTTAGCATCTTGAACACTACTGCCTCCTTCCAATTTTTGTAAAGCAGCACGAATAGCCTGTATACGGAATTTAATGAAATTTCAACAAAGTTATATAAGCAGGCAACAAATATCCTAAACATATACCGCAGCAGAACACTTGACTTTCCCCAAGGTCAAATCTGAAGATAGAGCAAGCTTGGATGGTGCTTTATGCTTCTCTAAAATCATTTCAAGTGTTACTGAGGAGGAAACATCTTTTGTCATGGCCAATATTCTGTGTTGCAAGGGAGATGTCAAAGTACAATAAAAACTAAACATATTACCGAGCACTCACATCTCACAGAATAATACATGGGTTGGAGCCACTATGGGCTAAAAGAGTTGATTGTACCCCGGCCCGGGAGGGGGGGGGGAGGTTTGCTAGGAGAGAGAGGTGCATGATAGTTCATCACCTCATCTTTCTAGTAGCATCAAGATTCAACATCGGAGTTTGATTTAGCATGCAGCCATCAATTTTTTTGCCCCTGCTAGACTTGACTGGTTGAGAATCATTACCACAAATCATAGCATGTAACTTCTTCCTTGAAGATATCTTGGGTCCAGAGGCAGCAGGCTTTTCTGATTCCGCTAGAGAACGGTCGTTAACATGAGTTTCATGAACATCCATTTTTCTATGCTTTTTCAAAGACCCCTGTTCGGACAATTCCCCTACTTTCTTTTCAGAAACATTACCCTGTGTCACACCAAAAGACAAGTCTTCAATCCTTTTTGATGGTTTTGTAGCAGACTTTGCAATATTATTTCCTAACGGAGCAACCCCTTCCTTCAACTCCTGTTGCTTCCTCCCGAATGATTCAAATGACTGTTTTTTCCTATTTTGCCCAAGACCAGGGAATTTTATATGGTCTCTGATTGGGGTTTTAATACTTTTGACGATTTTGTGATCTCTGAAAAGGAAGATGCTATGAAGTGAACAAAACTACACAACAAACAAACTCAAACTAGAAGCTTATGAGAACTTACAGACAGTAAATCAGTAGGCGCTTGGGGATAAGATTCTCCCAAACCCTTTCTACAGTGCCAGCCTTTTTAGATGTAATAGCCCTGGTTAATTTAAGCAAAAATTTCAGTCTGTAGGAGAGTTACAATTAAGACAGCAAGATACAATACTATTCTCAACCAATTGCAAAAAAGCGAGTTGACTACCCAGGCAAACATTTTCTGTGGAATGCTTTAGGACAGCGCCTGCATATGGCAAACTGCAAGTCATGTTCTGATTCGTCTTCTAGGTTCTTGCAAACGTAGCAATAGTGGAGGGGGCATGCAAAAGGTTCCCCAGCAGCAATCTTTTTATTGAGTATTTCTGCTTCAGATCCATCCCCAGGATGGAGAAGTTTCGCTAGACAATCCGGATGGTAAAAATGCCCAGAAGCTCCATTAGCACAGCAGAAGACCTGAAGAAGAATAGCAAAGAAACATTTGAGCCATTTTACATCAACAGTAAATGCAATGGAATCTAGCAACAGCAACTGGTATAAAAACATCTAATCTGCATTGCATTCTAGCAACAGCAACGGGTATAGAAACGTCCGAGTTATTTGATCCAAAAGGTTGTTGGGATACGCAAGATTTTAGGAATTTGAATCCGATTGACTTTATGGAGTTGAGTGATATTAGCATGCACCGAAAAAAATTGTGCTGGCACTTTATGCTATGAAATAACTTCTTCATCTATTATAATTGGTCAACTTCACAATCTTCAGAGATGATGTAATCTTCCTAAATGATTCAATACACAAACAATATATTTTTCTTCTTGGTCTGATTGAGTATGTCTTTGATCTAGGAATTTAATCTTCTGAAACAAATATGAGTTTTTCCTCGTCAAAATTTTTTATAATTTAACTATGAGCTAAGTAGAAATTGTAAGCATCTAGAGAACCCTAACCCCAGCCGGGATATGGACAGCAACCACCCAATTCAGTGGAACCTAAAACACAGCCATTCAATGAGGAACAGTTAGGTCAGTGCAGAAGTTTATCATCCAATCCAAAGTAGTCAAAACCTCATCGTTATAATTTTAGACACACTTAGTGTCTTGTAGAGAACAAATACTCCAAGTATTATTGATTCAGGAGCAATTCAGTTCATACGACTAGTTTCTCAAAATTGTTTTCTTCAATTCTTTTTATTCACCATTGTTAGGTTGTCAAACAATAAATATACCAGACAACTCATCATCTGCAGTAGCTGGTCAAGGTTCTGTTGAAATAGGGCCCAAACTGGGTATCAAAAAACACCAGCTCCTCTTGTCAACGTATATATTACAAGCTGACTTAGACAACTACGACGACAGACAGTATCTACACTGGTTAACAGAAACAAGGATGGGGATTGCAAAGAGATGAATACAGGTCACAGGTTTAAATTGAACTTGACGCGTAACAATAACTGAGTATTATAGTGCAAGGCTTGGAGTGAGAGGTCCCTTGGATGCTTGACATGTGAGTTGTGACCTATCCTAACCGCTCACGTGTCACAGACTAATAGAATCAACAGGCCTCATGAGCCTGTACTAGTAATTTTGCAGTGATTAGACAGTATATCATCACCGCAGGCAGTGAAATCAATCAATTCGTGCACACTTTATTTAAGCTAGGGTAGTTGTCTAGTTCTTGAAATATGTCTCTGATGCATATGATTTTTTAATATTTAGCCATCAATGAGCTATTCCTAACATAAATAAATTAAAACTTTTATGCTTTCTCAGCTTATGCCTAAAAGGAAGTAATTAAGTTTGGAGAACTAAGGAGCTTGAGCCTCACAAATGTTGAGGCAGTGTTGTGAGGCATATGCCTCACTTAACTAAGGCATAAGCCTTGAAGAATTGCCTCATAATCAGTGCGTTGCCCTTGGGGCATTTTTCATCCGTCTCAAATTACAGCCCACTTTCCTAAATTAATTTCTTATATAATATAGCCCTATCTAATATGCATTATTACTAGCAAACTAGAAGAATTAAAGTGGAATAAGAAATAAAAAGGGCATATAAGGAAAATTGTCCTTAAATGAAACTTTTCCAACAACATTAATTGAACTTTCTTAAATATTATGAAAATAATTAAGAGGGACTATCTTTACAAGATGAATATGGAGGAACTTAAGATTGGAAGAGTTCTCTTTCCTTAAAAAGTAAATAAATAAAATAAATAAAAAATCTTAGAGCTTGTTTGATTCTCATTATTTGTCTAAATTTGAGAATTATAATAAAGAGAGAGGTAGAATATGTATTGGAAATGTGAAAATGTTTGAAATATGTGGTTGCAATTCAGTAGTTGTTAAATCAAATGTCAAATAAGCGGTAGGTAAAATTATAAATAGGGAGAATAAGGAGAATCAAACAAGCTCTTAAACTAAATACCAACCCGAAGATTCAAGATATAAAAGGATTGGAGCAAAAATACATTTAGAAAAGGAGGTTGTGTATGTGTTTAAAGGTTAGGCACAAAGGAAAGATCCATAGTTACTAACAAACATCCTACTAACATGTCCAAAATATCATGAGTGTCAAAACAATAACCACAAATGCAAAGCAACAAAATTAAGAAAATTAGAATTAGAAAAGCAAATATAGAAGAAAGGGATATGAAACAGAATGGGATGAGATAAATCACGACCACCATGAATATATTCCTAAAAAATGAGAAGTCTTGGCTTACTCAAATGGCTCGGTAAAACTTTTTCACTGAAAACTTGTTTTTATCAAGGGTAAATTTCACAAAAGGTCCCCAATCTTTGTACTTTGAATCGCCTGGGTCCCTAACCTTTTTTTTTAGCGCGCTGGGTCCTCAACCTTTCATAAATACATACACAAGGTCCCTACTAACAGAATCCATCTAAAATTCCATTAAGTTGTTGACCAAATTACCTTTATACCATTTAAATTAAAAAAAAGAATTTGAAAATTAAAAAAATATAAAAACAAAAAGGGGAAAAAAAGCTGAAACGGTTTTTTTTTTTTTTAAATTTAAAGGATAAGGGTAATTTGGTCAACAACTTAACGGAATTTTGGATGGATTCCGTCAGCAGGGACCTTTTGTGCATATTTATAAATAGTTAAGGACCCATCGCGCTAAAAAAAGATTAGGGACCCAGGCGATTCAAAGTGCAAAAGTTGGGGACCTTTTGTGAAATTTACCCTTTTATCAATGAAATGTTTAACTTATGATGGGGCACTTTGAAAAACCAACAACTAAATAAATTTTTAAAATACCCCATACCTCAGCAACACCATATGATTCATCTGATGACCCCAATTCACCACATATATAGCACTGGTGCTGGTTATGCTTGCAATTTTCACAATAGAAATCCCTAGACATTATTTCCGGCAAGTAAAAACATGAAATGTGAAAGAGCTAAAAGAACTGCAAGAAACTACAGACAAAAAACAAAAAGTGGGTTTCAACAGAGGAAGTCTGCATACTTTGTATTCTTTATTAGTATAACCAAGAGACTTGCACCGAGACTGAGTGCCATCCTTTATGGTTGGATGAAACGACCTCAAACACTTTCCTTGGCAGCTGATTATGGACGAGAATATTTGACAAATTTAAAACAACAAGAGAGGAGTTAGTACTGTTGATTATTTGCAGTAGATATATCACCTGAATTTCATACTAGAAAAATGAAAATATGTAATCATGATTAACCAACAACATACAAAAACAATGATTTGTATAACAAATTCACGAACAATTCACGAGAAAAATGTTACAAATGCAGAAATACCAAAAAACATGTGTCCTATCCACCTCTATTCTGATATTAAGGTTTGGATGCAGACTATTTTTTCTCTATTAAATATATGAAGCGAATAAGGTCAAGCCATGCGCATTTTATATTTTATTCTCCAAAAATTACAGCAAATCTCGTTGTTGTTGGTTATCCTTCTCAAGTTACAGTAATAATAAGGTCCATTTATAAAGAACGAGATCACATAGTACAATTAATTATTTGTCCAAAAACGTTGCACTTAACTGACATGTTTAAAATAACAGATGAACAAAAGTTTTTAATGGAAAAGACAATTGAAGTCATACTCGAGAAACACTATTTACTTTTATACAAGTTCATATAGGGTTACCATTTACGTCCAAGCAAACATAAAGTGCAATAACAGAACAGCCTTTATGGCCAAACTAATGACACAAAATAGGTGCATGCAATAACTCATAGCATAAATCATCAGAATACAATAGATACAAGTTAATTAATGAAGGTGTATATATTCATACATTGATGAACTTTTTTTTTCTTTTTTTTTTTTTTTTTTGGGTAAGGTTATACATTGATGAACTGATAAGTAAGTTCCAAAAGAAAGGCAAAACATACCACAGAAGTGTTCCACCATCGTCACAAATTTCACAAACAGATCCATTCAAATCGTCATCTTCACTAGATTGATTATCTTCTATCATCACTTCATTATTATAAGTCCCAATGTCCTGTCAAATGAAAAGGTTAATATGATTTAGCTTGATAATAGAATCAAGTTCAAATTTTATTTGCTTTTATAATTTTCGGAGATGGAGTACAATCTCATTAGATGCTTTCTTCTTCTTGGGTTTCTCGACAAGATGTGTAAAATCCTCACTTGATGCTTTCCTCTTCCTAGGCTTCTCCAAAAGATGTGTAACCAAACTCTGTAGATAAGCAGAAGAGCACATTAATGTGGATAAATAAAATAAAAACTACGACATCCAGAAGAAATGGTAAGGAACAGGTTAGTAACGCATAAATATGTATATACTTTCCCCAATACTAATGCCATTCAGCAGTAAAGATAACAGATTTGGTATTATTAGTTAGTGTGTCAGTCTATCAGAAATCTCAGCAAAAGCATGTCTACACAATCTTGTTAGTGGGAAACAGATTATGTAACTCCAAAGTGTTGGAGAAACAATAGGAGGGGAAATTAGATCTTAATAAATTCAAGTTAATTGATAGGCCCTGCCCATTCCAATTAACCTCCATGTTTCATATATTGTAGACCAATGAAGAAAAATAAGGACTTCACAGGAATTTAATATCGGGGAAAATAACTTGGTTTATAAAATATTATCCTCATTTTATCTAATCGAACTGAAGAAATGAAAAGGTACTGACCTGAGATTTTGTCAATATTTCATCCCTCAAAATAGCATCATTGATCAAAGAAATATGATTTACCAGGTCATTCTCAGAAGGCCTGGGCTTCAAAAAGCTAGAAAATTGCAAGAAGAATATCAAAACTGTGGCAACAACAAAAGCATATTGATAATGCATCAATCTTTGTATCCAAACCTGAATGTGACTGATAGGTAATTCCACAAAGTGTCTCGAAATGTTGCAACATTTCGTTTCACATAGTGTAGCCAGTGCACTGTAATCAAGATTGTTCTAATTGTATCCTGAAAAACCTTCCTTGGTTTTAGAAGCTTGATCCAGTTATTCTCTTTGGATAACACTAAAATCTCAGGCTCGTCATTTGAAAGATCAAATTTCCAGGCTTTTACTTGCTTATAGATTCGCAGAAAGCCACCATCAGTGTTTCCCCGCAGGAAGATCTGCTTCTGCCTCTCATCAGGAATCTCTCCTTTATTCCAGCAAACTGGCAACTCTGCAAATGAGATAGGCTCATCCTCGCCAACAACAAAGTCATAATCCGACACATCCACAGGAACAATTTCACCTTCTTCATCTGAAGATGCCATCTGTTTGTTCAAATCACACTGTGAATCCCTTTTTTACAACCTTAAACTATACAAAATGTGCATTTGTGCACAGAGGAAACAAGGTAATGATGGAATAGAAATTTCAGCTATCTAGTCTTATGATCATAGTTAGAAGGTTAAAACCAATTGAATTTAAAAATATAAGCAGCTAACTTTCAGTCACTCATTCCGTTTCTTAGACAAACAAAAAAGAAGACATCTTAAAACACAACTGTCACTGCAACACAATATATTCTTGTTCTGCTCTGTTCTTTAATGGTATCATAAAATCCATTCATTTCAGCTGGGGGGAAAAGTTAAAAAAACGATTCTTTCTGTTCCATTTTCTTCCTTATTATTATTATTATTATTATTATTATTATTTTTTTTTTTTTTTTTGGGGGGGGGGTTGGGGAGGGGGTGGTAGGAACCCAACCATGATCTCATGCAAAAGAATTATGGATAATAAACCTTTAAACTCCTCCAAAACCAAACCATAATAATACGGCCACCCATATATACATGTTACTTCACCATGAAATTTTATAATTCAAAGAGATTTAGCATGAGCAAACCATTACAGTAGACATACAAACTCAAAAAAGAAAAAAACCACATACATGTAACACAGTAGACATACAACTTTTTTTTCTTTATTCTTTTTTTGTGTGGGTGTGTGGAAGGGGGGGATGCTGTAAACCATTGCAAACTCAAAAACGAAAATAAATCTATACAACTTCCCCAAAGTTGGTTGGGTTTTTTTCTTTTTCCCATTTTTTTTTTTTGGGTGGGGGGTTGGGTTTGGGGGCAACGAAGAAAAACCCAACCATGATCTCATGCAAAAGAATTAGATAAACCCTTAAACTCCCCCAAAACGAAACGATAATAATATGACCACCCAAATATAATATATACATGTCATTCCACCATGTAATTTTATAATTCTACGAAATTTAGCATGAATAAACCATTACAGATGCATACAAACTCAAAAAAGAAAATAAATCATATACACATGGTTAATTGCCTTCACAGGATATGAATTAAAAATTTAAATTACCAGTTACTACTCGACCAATAATACCGAGAGATGGAAAATTTGAAAATAACGTCTACGATTACTGCTCCAAAATTAATGTGGAAGTAGATTACTTTTACTTAGAATTAATATAAATTCAAAATGTAGAGACTCGCCGTTGAAATTTGAGAGTCGGACGACACGCCGTACTTTGAATTATGAGAGAAGCGGACGACACGCCGTACTTTGAATTATGAGAGAAGTAGTAACCCGTGAACATGCATGCTTTGTTGGGTTCCCCAGGCACCAAAAAGACTTTCCATCTCTTTTCAAAAAAAATAAATAAATAAATAAATAAATAAGAAGACTTTCCATCACTTTGCCATCCAAGTAACGTGTTGGTTGTTGGAATTTGTCTCTTAGTAGTTAGATTAGTTTCCTTCTCTCACTAAAAGTATGACAAGATTATCTCGTCAGATGCATATTTAGTAAGAGAGTATTAGACAAATAATATATCTGGCCAATGATTGTCAGTTTCGGATGAAAAGTTAGGTATTCATACTATACAGCTCGTCTAGATCTCCCGTCATATTTCTCCCCTAATTTTCCTTTCTTCTTCTGTATCATCTTGTATAAATAAATAAATAAATAAAAGTGTTCCAATACCAAAATAAAAGTGCTGAAATTACATATTTTAGGAAAATGTTAAAAAAATAAAAACTATTCCACTTTTCCAAATATATTATCGACTTTTCCTTTTTAAGTTCTTAATTATATGGTTCTCTTTTCATATTAAAAAGACTAATATTACTTTATTTTAAAAAAGTTCAAAAACTTCCCAAAAATTTTATAACAAAATTTTCATATATGTGGTATGTATTGATACACACTACGCATATTTCAAACTCACATGGCTTGCATCCATATAAACTAAATGTGATGGAAAGTTTTATAACAAAACATTTGGGGTATTTTTGAAAACTACTCTAATTTGCTATCTACTTCATATTTAATATTTAATTATAATTATAATTATCAATTTTAAATTATTATATTCATTAAGAGCATTTATAGTAGTGGGAAAAAAGAGTTTTCCCTCACAATCCTAAATAATAGTCTGGGCTAAAAACCTAAATATATATTTATATCTATACATTAATTAAATGAAAGGAACTACGGCACATTTGTACTATAATTTTTCTATTAAAAAATCTGTTAGTAGAATTTTTTTAGACATTTTATTTCATGTTACGGTAACTTGTGTGGTATTCTGAATTTTTCGATTTTTTTATTCAGTTTTGCATTATCCATTTACTATTTTGAAATAAGATTCACTATTAAAATTAGTAACTAATAGATAATTATCATCATTTAATTGTTTAAATTATTGAAAAATTTAAGGGTGGTTATATCTACACTATCATTTTTACTAAATACACCACAATTTTAACTTTTATTCTTATTTACTAAAAAGGTCAATGACTAAATGAACTAAATAACCTTTTATTACATACATGTGTATTTTTTAAGTATATATACATCACAAAACAAAAACCTGGTTAAATTTTTTTTTCCACCACACTAAAAGCCCTAAGTTAATTCTTTTTTTTTTTTTTTTTACGAACTAAGTTATTTCTTTTCCACATCACAATTGAAAACTTAAAAATAAAAAAAGGTTTTATGTTTGAAAAATTTATACAGGAAACATACAAACACTATTGAAATTGAATTGAATTCGATATCAGTGTTCATATGCACGGCACAAACATCTGAGGAAAATTGTCTTTATATATTTAACTAAATTTTTTTTTATGTTTTATGATTCAGGTTTTTTTTGAATTAGTATCTTAGATTCAAGAGCTTTGATTTTTTTTCCCTACCGTCTTCTTCCTTCCTTTTCTCTCCTCCAATTTAATTTCACCACAAACTAAACTTTTCTCAAACACATTTTTTCCCTTGTTTAGAACTCTTGAAACAATGAATAATCTCTTCTAAAATCATTTTTTCCCAATTGTTCTTCTATTTTTATTTTTATTTATTTGCATAATAACATCTAAGAACAAATGAAACCTATTAAATTCTAAGGATCCTCATACTGTATGTGTCTGTGTGAGAGATCTCTGGCTGGGTGGAAGATTTGGAAGAGAGAAAATATAGGAAAATGTAGAAGACGAAGGAGGATGTTGTGTAGATTTTTTCCCTCTTTTTTAGTTTGTAATTTATTTTACTTTTAAAATTTAGGGTAGATTCGTAAACTAAATGTAGTGTGTTTATAAAAAATGCACTTTGATGGTGGTGTATTTTATCTAGTGGTGTGATTAGTAAAAAGGGCGTAGATATAACTACCCAAAATTTAATTATCCAATTGTTTAACATATCTTGAAATTTATAGTTTATAATCAATAGAAATTAAACATATATGTCGTTAGTATAACTTAAATTGAAAATTATAATTGTAATTTTTTTCTTACTTTTTTCTGGTATAAATGAATATTAATAATTACTACTATTTTGCATGTGACTACTTTTATGTATTATTAATTTATATAATGTTCATGCTATCTGTCGTCTTTAATTAGTTTAAAGTGTAAAGAACATGAAACACAATAAATAAAAGTCACTTTATATATATATATATATATATATATATTAAAAACCCAACACAAGATTGGGAAACCCTTACAAGTAAAATTAAGATTCCCCATCTTGTATCAAAACTTTCCACAAAAGCCAAGTTTTATTTAGTTATATTGGCTTTCATACACATACTTAATTAAATAAGAAACATTGGTCTGTCCCTCATAATCTTGTCATGGTGCAAAAGATTGAGGGAAAAGGCACAAAATATCTCGAACTCATATGAGGTGCCCAAATACATAACAAACATGGGATCATCCTCATAACAAGCCCAAAGATCAATTTCTATTACATGCATAACTTGGCTTGCGTCATGCGACATCCATCATTCCTCGGTTTCTCTTTCAACAATTCTTCGATGGATCATCTATAAAAGAGTAGTCACATAAAAGGTGAGTATAAAAATACCCCGTGAGTAATACATTAATTTAGTTTACCAAAGGTTTATAGAAATCATTTCATGTTCCAATCTTAAGAACATTAAGATGCACAAACCTTTTTGAACACATTATAGGGCCCCAAATACTAGAAGTTCCTACTACCTATGGCGCCTCGTTGCCTTTCAAATACCAATATGGTAATGGCAACACAGTAGATTCATAACAATTTCCAGTTTGCTTTTACCGGATTTCCAAACTTTCAATCCATAACAATTAACATGGATCAAATCAAAAAAACAATACAAAATGAGTAGAGGGACTCTAGCATTTCTTATGCAAGAAATCATTTTAATAATAATCAAAACACATACCTTTTCTTGAAACTTATGCATGCAAATAAACCAAAAAAATGGATTACTCACCTTGCTCGCTAAAACCTTTGAAATGAAGACTTGGTAATAGATGGCAAAACACCCTCAAATCCTTGGTAAATCTAGGCAAAGTAACTTTTAGAATGTGGGTTCTATATGTATATGAACTAAGCCTTACTTGGAGAGATAAAATAGAGCTTTTGAAAGTCTTTTGTGAGTTTCCAAAACCATGCACAATTTATGGACGAATTTTTATTCTTGATTTCTAAAGGCTTTGAGTTCCACTAATATAAAGACTCCCACTTGTCTATAGCAATGATTTAAATTGGAGGGATATGAATGCTTCTTAGTTAATCAAGGTGCCAAATGTGGGTCTTGGATTCAAGACATGTGGGAAGAAGCCTATTGGATCCAAGTGTATAAGATCTTTCCCTTTACTCTTAGTAAACTCCTTACCTATTAAAGTCGATATTAAGTCCTTGTATTTCCGACTATACTAGTGAGACATCATATCTTTACCTTAAGAATCTTTTCCGTCTCAAAATTTACTACCCGATTAAACTTAATCGTTCTTGTAACAAATTTCTATAACCAATGAGGAAATTGACATACATACGAGTAATTGACAACTAAACAAAAATGTCTTCAAATTCTTATAAAATGTCTCGTCTAGACATTCCATTATGAGATTATTCATCGATTACTTATAGTTGAATATCAAAACCAATTATTATTCCAGAAATATCACTATTTCAAATAGAGGAAATTTCCCGGGATGTTACACTATCTTAATTTACTGGTTTCAAATAAGAAATATTTGTAGAGTACACGACACTACCCAACTAGCAATTATTTCGTACAATGCCATTTTATCTAAATTAGTGCAAAAAACATAAAATAATATTTATTTGCGTTCACGATAACAATCGTGTTAAGATTTGTTAGAAACTATAGTTACCTTAAGATGACAAGAAAAAATTACATTATTATTTGATTGATATTAAAAATTAATTATTCTTTATTGGGTAACACAACCTTTTAAAATTTCACCATACCAAAAAAAAAAACCTTATAAAATTTTATATTATTTATTATTTTAAATAATTTGATATGTTCTCTTACAACGCACGAGTGAGAATCTAGTTTTAGTAACATTGGAAGGAAGGTTAAATGAGGGGCCAAATCTGGTCCCTCTTGTTCCCCGTTCCACACTTTCAATTACGGGAAATGATAAAATCTCAAACATCTGGTGCCATAAATAGTACTAAACATATGTGTAGCATGTATATGAGCACACCACATGAGTTGACAATGGGTTAGCGTGAACCGTTGGATTGATGTGGCATGCCTCGCATGCATCTGACGCTATTTATGACATTAGATGTCTGAGATTATTCCATTTCCTCTTCTATTATCCTTTCCACCCTCCTATTAGCCTTTCCACTCTCCTATTCCCCCATTTCCCTCACCACTAGAAATGCTCTAAATATGGACAAATGATGCATTTCTTAATGTTTGTATAAAGAAAAGAAAAGAATAAAGAAGAGAAAAGAAAAGAAAAAAGTGAACCATATATTTGGGATGTATAAGTAAGATAGCAAAATTTGGACGGTAGGTGTCTAGAGGGATCATATGTGCTAATTTATAAAATGTTAGAATTCCAACATCGAAAGAAAAAAGAGTAAGAACTTACTCCGTCCACAAAGATAATCTTATATTCTTTTTTTTTATTCGTCCCAAAATATAGACTACATTTCTTTTAAAAATATAATTAAAATAGTATTAGTTTTTCTTATATGTCTCTAATTAATATGTGCATTGTTATAAAAAAAAATTTTTTTCTAAAGAGATAGATCAAGCTCTAAAAAGATTGTCAACAAAATAGAATTATTAAAACTGAATAATTAATAAATATTAAAAAATTATAATAATTGGAAAAGTGATCCTAAAGTTACTTTTACTAAGAAGTTTTCTTAGTCTCTATAAAAATAGAAAAAGAACTATCCTTCTAGGGCGAAATTGGTAATTGCAACAAAAGTAGAATGGATTGTGGACCATATGTGAAATTTGTTATTATCCAAAAAATTATACAGTTTTTACCTAATTATTTTCTATTCTACTGGATCGCGAACTCTTGTTTCTAATTGGTGGGTTATTTTAACTTAATTCTATTTCCACCCCAGAATTGAAACTAGTCAATTTTTTATCTAGATGTACTTTGTAATAGTGGTTTGAATAGTGCTATAGTGGTTAAATGATCGAGTTCCGGGTAGGAGGTCTTGAATTCAAATCACATCTACCATTCCCCGAATTTCCCTCCCCTATTTCCCTTTGATAAAAAAATAATAAATAATACATAAGAACAGATATACTTTTTAGTATTTACTGGTACAACATAATCTTCCCAATGTATTTTCACTCATTTTATTTCTATTTTGATATAAATAATGCCGCCACACTTCGATGCAAGAAAAATAATGTTAATGGAGCAAGATCAGGATATTGATATGATTTGGGCAGTTCACACGTCTTCTTTTAGATTTTTCTGTAAGGATCATGTGAGTTTTGTAATAGAGCCCACAGGCTGACACGACACCAATGTTGCAACATGTCTCCGTCACGTTGGTGTAAAGTGTGTAGTCCAGACTATGACACTTATGTAGCGATCACCCGATCCCACATCAATGCCACATCACCATGCAAGCTCCGTAACAGAGCCCACGTGAGCTCTATATAAGTAAGCGTCTTCTTTGCCCTATTTGGTTTACTCGTATTTTGTTGAGTATTAGTTGGTTGTGTATGAAAAATGGAGGTGCAATTATAATATGAAAAATTTGCTATCTAACTCTCATAGACATCAACATGTCTATGACTATAAATGTAAATATTGAACTGATTGATTGCACTTAATTGCTACCTTCAAACTGTTATTGGACTCCATCAGTTGGTGCTCATTATAGTCATAAGTGAACACCTAGTGAGGACGTTAGAAGGCACAAAATCCTATCAATGTCTCATTTCAACTCAAGAAGATGGCACTTTAATTTCGCACTCTCCCTAAATAAGACTGCCAAAATTTGTCTGATAGCTAGAACTATATGTACATTTGAATGGCTCCCATCTGCGACCACAACGCAAAGTCTTTGATAGATTAGTCCACTCTTTTCTTTCCTTTATCATGACGATGATTGGTTGCTTTGTGCTCCCCCAAATATTGGTCTCATGTAAGCATCATCAAATCTTCTCCAGAAGGAATGAATAGTGTATACAGGTCTTTCCATTAGCATTGACAAACTATCTTTTGCTCTATGAAGGTTAGTCTCTGCAGATTCTTGAAAAGAAAGCAGAGGAAGCTTCAGATCCTCCTTTGTGATGCTCGGTTCTCTGTCTATGTTGCTGGTATCATGAGAAGGAAGCAGATGGCTTACAAGTGGTTTGGTAAGAAAGCCAAAAACCTGCATTCAAAAATAGGTTTTGAATAAAATGATAAATTTTGAAAAGGCTGCAAGAATGTTAAGTAACAATGCCTGTGGTGTTATCGAAAACACCATATGCGTATAGGCAAGGCGAATTAGACAATACCAGAAGATACTAAATGAAAGAGAATTTAACGGTTATGTATTCATGTTTCCCAGCGTGTTCCAATACTCCGTGCTAAACTTACAATATGATAGGCTAAAATTGGCAATACAATAACAAATATTCCATGAAAGTAAGCACTGAAACAACTAGCATCATGTCGAAGCATAATGTAATAATAGTGAAACAACTAGCAAGGGAAAATCAAAAGTTAAGCTATTCCATACTGGCATTGTTAACTCAGGGCCATGTTACTTACTATTGTAGTAAAAAGCACAACGATGACTGTCGTCGTGACCATTGTAGCATTCACTGTGTCCAGAGGCACGCCATTAAGCGTAAACTGCGTCCACGAACAAGAAAATAATGCCTGTTACCTCTGACATTTAAAAAGTAAGATTTAGACTCGAGGAACATTAGAAGTACCTGTTTAAATGCCAAGGCAATGGAGACAGCTCCCCTCATTAGCCCAGCCCACCAAATTATTATCTAGTTGAACCATGGAGCAAACAAGTAAATACATTAGTTTCATTATTTTCTGAGACTTCTGCCCAAAAAAAAAAAAAAAAAGATAGGAAATACAGCACTAATCTTCTTCTGGATTGGAAATTTAACTAATATGTGCTTGGATTCGAGTTGGACTTTAACACCCTTAATATGGATTACAAGTAGATTACTACAACTGTTAACAAAGGGTCTAACTAACTGGTCTTTGCCCATCAACCATGAATATAAGTTCCTGTAAATTTAATATATTCATATATTCAGTAATACCAACCTGGTGCTTGAATGTTATTGATGACGAGCTTGTTGCATTTCGGTTCATGCGGTTAGATAAAACAGAAAGGGGAAAAACAAAAGCAGCACGCCCAAGCATTACCAATAGCACCATACTGCCATATACTCCAATAGAATTCCCAAAACTGAAAACAATATTAAGCAACAAAAAATTCTCGTATCAGATAGAATTGGCTCGTAGCTTAAACATGAGCTGCTGTAAAGAAACTCAGTGAGGTGCAAATCTGCCTACTTGTCTGCCTATTGAGCATCATGAGTCAAATCCGTTTGGGACAACCTTAAATGAACAGTGGAATTCGAGTAATTAATTCTTGAAGCTAATATCATGGTCTGAAGAAAACATTTGTAAAGTTCAACTATTAGCAGCTGCACGAGTTTATTAAGGTAGTTCACCCTATAACATCACTAAAACGGGAGAAAAGGGGGGAAAAAGGAGGGGGGAAGAAGAAGTTGGGGGTAGGCAAATAGTTCCATAGATAAAGAAAGCAAAGGGTTGCCATGCATTCTAAACTATAGATTCAGTACCTTAGCATTTTGGATTGAAAATGGGCTTGTGCATACAAGCCGTAAAACGATATGAGTTTCATTTGTGCAACTCTAAAGGACTTCTCGGCCTCATCAAAACCCAAAAGCAGAGGATGGAGGGGGACAAAAACCAACACTGATAATTCTCCACTTTTTTGGTGTACTAGACGACTCGATTGCATTGGATATGAAAAGTCAAGAAGGCCTATGGAGAAAAAGGAAACAATTCCACATGATTCATTTATCAAGGTAATGGTGGTTCTTGGCAAGATGCATGCAAATTCGATGGGACAACCACAAGTCAGAGCCACTGATGAGCAGCCTGCATGATGAATTCCAGGCTGATGGTAACACTTACACAGAGATGTAAGGAATTACTTGAAGCTAAGGCCAAGCGAGTAAATAACCAATATGGAACTCCAAAGAAAAGAAAGAAAATGATTATAGACGGTTACTCAACAATTAATAGGAAAGTCTTATAATTATATTCATTTGGGGAGTCCACTGATTAGGTTTATTCAACCTAATATTCATTTATGACAAGGCAAATATTGAGCATCACTTACAGTCCAATAAGAGAATGTTTGTTGTGAAATTGTTATGTTAGGTTAATGTTGCACATATACATTGCGTAGACGAATCCATGGCCTTCTAAACTTGATTTGAGATACATCAGATCAAGCACTAAAATAATGGTAAACATACTCCAAATCAGTAGCCGCATGATTGAGGGATTAACAGACAAGCAGTGAGCTAGACACTTTGCAGCAGCAATGGTTTATACTAGAATCTTTTGTTTCAAAAAATATAATTTTCAGTTCTATTTGTGATTTATTTTATTTTTTCTTGAATAGAATAACCAACTGACATAATGATGTCTTTTTCCATCTATGTATAAAACTGGGATACATTAGAAAAGATTTGTCCTTGGAAGGGATGTTTTTACCTTAATTGGATCATTTTCCACTTCTCAATGTCAAGAGCATCCATTCCCACATATAAAAATATAAAAGTTTCTGCAATGAAAGACATCATTGCAAACATATGCCTGCAATTGTCAACATTTGAAAAAAAGATCATTATATCAATGGATAATGGTTCCATATCTCCACCTCATACAGTTACTTGTCCAATTTCAATGCTAGTAATTATGTACAATGGTATATACAGATTTTTGAGTACAGAAGAACAGAGATACAATGTTAAAATTAGGGAAGGAAAAGGAAGAAGAAGAGTGAAAGAAAGAAAAAGAGCCAGTTCAAACCAAGATTTAATGAGAAAAACAACCTAAGACAGTTATTGCAGTTGTCATTAACCAGAGCTACTATCTATACTTAAATCTAGTCATACATGCCTGGTAGTGATTCTTGAACTCTCTGTTACATTATGCCAAGCATAATGAGACATAAAAATTCCGGAAAAGAAGACCGTCAGAATTCCACTTAGCTCAAACAGCTGCAAAAAACAGCTTTAATTATCAAAGACCTTCATGTCAAAAAGACACATGGAAAAGCAGGAAAGTTAAGAAAGCACAATCCAAAAGACATCTTTTAATCTAAGAATAGTATGCCTTTGGTAAGCTAAGCCCATGTGATATTGCTTAAAGAACAACGAAAAAACAACCAACATTTTAAACTGCAACAAATCCACCAAGATCAATTATGTCAAATCTAAGTGTCTGCAGCATCTACATAACAGTGACTATGTTTTTAACTGTCACATTATAATCAATTTTTTTTTTTTTAAATAATTCTAGGAAATATGTTTTTTCAGTATGATGTTTTTGATGATGGGAAGAAGGAAGGATATCTTGAGTCTGCTAATGGAGGAATATATTTCAAGTAAGCAATGGTTGGAGAAGAATAGAAGCTTCAGTTCTGCATTAGATACTCCAAATTTCCTTCATAAATTATTGATAGTGTAAAGCATTCCATATGAGTCAATCATTTCACTTTACCTATAATACGAAGCATATAGTGCACAAGGTAATCCCCCATATTCACTGGAATATATATTAACCAATACCAAACTAATTTTCCAACATTCTTACCTCAGCCAACATGTAGGAGAGATATGCCATTAGTGCCATAAGAGCAATCTCACGAACAGTTGAATGCCTGTCAATGCAAAGAAATATTTGAGGCAAAGGAGTTCCATAAACAATAGCATGTTTTCAAATGCAGAACCATAAATCCAAGCATTCTTTCTCTCTAATGTGAAGCTTCCATTGTTCTATGCAAACAGATATGGATAACAGTTACCTGCCGAAGTACAAACCCTTGAGAATATATGCTGTCAGAAGTCCAGCCTGCAGGCAGGGGGAAAAAAGGAAGAAAGAAAAAACATTCAGGAAATTTTATCACATCATACCAGTACATGTGTAGCCAAACATAGTTATAACACTGGGAACTTGAGAACAAAGTAATAAAACAGAGAATTCCGTTCTTAATCAATATTTTAGTACAATAATTTCGTTTATCCAATCCTAAAGACATACAAACACAAGAAGTGAAATATGTCAATCTTTTGAAACAATAAATCGTGAAAGCATCTGTTTTACAATTCATCTTAAACTTAATTGGGCTTCTGATGTACTTCAAGCACGTCATGTAAAGAAATAAAGATAAGACTCAGAAAGCTAGATAGTAAGGTTCACATCAAAATCATGTAACAGTAAGGTTCACATCAAAATCATGTAACACCTTCCCAAAGCTAACTATGTGATGAAGCTTGCATATACCAGAGGAATCTAAACTCACAGCAACTCCAAGAGCAGTGCTTGTAGAGAATAAATACAGGAAATCTACAAGGATATGGACTGCCGTCCAGCCATCAATTCTATTTACATCAATCTTTTGAACTGCATTGAATAGAACAACTGATGTGGCATCATTTACTACTCCTTCCCCGAAAACTAGGCTGTATAGCAAAGGAGTCTCCTCTTGATGCAGAACCTACACAGTACTAGTTTACCTCATATCTGGACAACCACATATGCCTGCTTATTTGAACAAACAAAGATGAAGGTGCCAATTTTTACCAACCTGCAGTGTGCATACGGTATCTGTCGATGAAAAAATTGTTCCAATACCTTAAATAAGGAAATGGCAGATCAGAGCAAAGTTAATATAAATAAATGAGATGTTCATCATACGAATACTTCAGGAATCCAGGACAAACCAAGATAATCACGAGCAGTAAGACCGGTGAAAGAGAACTTAGGTAACAAGAACCAGCTGCCTATATCAAAAAAATAACATTCCGAAAACATGAGAAAAATCAATTTAATATAAAAACAAGTTGCAGTGTGGAGTTTATTTGTGATCAAGATGAAGCGAGAAAATTGATAGACTTAAGACAAATTACCAGCTGTAATAATGGATGAGGAAATAATAACTCCAACAACTCCGAACAGCATAATAGTGAAGAAGTTATGGAAGAATTGCTTCTTTTTGACCTGGAATCTGGTAAAGACATGCTAGTGAATACTGAATAGTGATATTACATACATTGCATCTAAATAAATAACAAAGCCAGCTTAAGAATTATTACTCAAACAAAATTTTCCTCACCCTGCATTGAATATTATTGGCGGAAGGAGATAGATGAAGAACAGTTCTTCGTCAAATCTTAAGAAGTGAGAGCCTCTCCACTTACTAACGAGCAAAATTATTATCCCTGTCAGACATCCCTAGTTTGACCCACGATAGAATAATACTTATCAGAAGAGATTATAAGAATGTCTGTGTTTAAGTAAAAATGTAGGCAAGATTGGAGGTAGCAATTTCAAACTATGAAGGGGAGAAATCAATCATGGTATCCAATTTACAATTACAAGAAAACATAGAACTCTCTATATAGAAGCATATTGATCTCTTATCCCCTCTGCTACACATAAACGTCTGGTTTATTTCTAGGAGCATGTGTCATACAAAGAACATTGAATATTGTAAGATAATTATTCACACTAATTCCAAAATGGCACAGCAGACTATCCATAGAAACTGAAGCCATGAGATAGCATCCCAACACTCATCATCATCAAATAACAGGAGAATTGTATGAAGATTCTTCCTTAGATTGCACAATCAAATACCCATTCTTAAGTATGAAAAATTCTTTTAAGTTGTTCCATTTAACTCTGTGCCAAAAAAGGAAAAGAAAAAAAAAATCTTCCTAAAATAGTAGCTTAGAACAAAGACTCAAAATCATGTTATGTGATTCTTAAAGAGAAAACTAGGAGCACTGAGCACTCAGTGCTCTTAACCAATCAGGAAAAAAACTTCAGTGCTCCAGAAGCTCTTGACCAATCAGGAACCCACACGTGGGTGTTGGGGCCCAAATTAAATAACAAACTGAGACCCTAAAATCCACATGTGAGTTCCTGATTGGTCTAGAGCACTGACTGGAGCACTGAAGGTTTTCTTGAAAACTAGGATCATTCTATAACATAATTTACTGTCAAAACATGAGAGAAGATTGAAATCATCCAGGGTAGAAGCTTTTTAACCAAACTTCAAACTTTGTCTGCGTGTCGCGGTATATGATAAATATCAGACAATGGTATGTAGCATGTATAACATTACAGCAAACAATCATACCGTCTCAAGTATCACAGCCCTTTCCATAGAAGGACCTCTGTGTAATTCCAACCGGCAATCTTAAATATGAAATGTCAGAAACAGAAAATAATCTCTTCTTATGAATGATAATTATGCTAGTTGGGAAGTATGTATATCATTAGTTTATGAGTGAGTTTCTTCAACTGGAATCTTGTCTGAAAATTTTTCAGTTGCACAAGTGGAATAGAAGGTGAAGAACTCAAGTCTTGGCTTTAGCAGGATGGACACTTCAGAGAGGTGGGCGTACCATGTAAAGGCAGGCCCCCTTCAATGATTGTACAAAAAGCCTAAGATGCATTGCCCTATTCTGCCAGCCCATATTGGCTTATATATAGAAAAGGAAGAAACAACAAGAAATGCAGTACTAGCAGCACTGGTGGCGGCAAGATGGAGACTAATGTTATCAAAGCTTCATCTTCAGAAAAGCAAGAAAACACGAGAGCAAAGTTCTATGGCGATTAAGTCTTAGTCACAGACGCTTGTGAGAGTTACTTGGATCATTCTGAAAGCATCAAGAAAAGTGCTGAACACTGCAGTGTGGATGTAATTTATTTCATCATTAACAAAGGTAAGCCTCTGGCGTGTTTACAGTTGGTGTTGGGGGGACAGCGTTGGGATGGGAGGGTTTTAAAATGTTGGGGAAACTCAACAAACCTTCAAAGCCCAAACAAAAGGCCAAGTAGTCATCTCTATCTTTCTTCGCCTTAGATTCTATAAAGCCAAATGATAATGCCAACATGCAATGGAAGTTTATGCATGTGTTTAACTCTAAATACATACATATGATGACAATCCACTGTACAAATGAAACCACCGAAGGCAGAGGTGAGCTGACATTGACTCTGAAGCCAATTGATTTCTGATTCCTTCTCCCTCTGTTCTTCGATAATTAATAAATTATTTACCAAAAGGTTTACTTTACCTCATTTAGCACCATCTCTAAAACCACGTATTCATTCAAATATCAAATATGTTTCCTTCACAACCACCGAAAAATCAGACATACTTTCTATGAAAGTACCATACATCCAGAATTTGAATTACGGGATATGAAACTTAACAGAATAATACTTTCACGCCATTGTTATCAAACAATCATTATATTTATCAAAAAACAAAGTAGATAATAGAAGCCGACGTACGATGAGAAGAGCGGTGATGGATTCGTTAGCCCATCGACTCTCTCCAAGCAAATGCCCAATGACTAAACAAAAGCAGAGAACCGCGACAAAAATTGTTAACGGAACGACCTGCTGGTGGCTTTCTTCGACGTTCCTTGCAAATTCCGATATTCCCATCTTTTGAGAATGAATAAGGTATGTGTAATCAGTACTCAGTAGCAAACTTGGTGTGATACACAGAAATCTTGCAATTGCTTCACAAACATTGAATCATATAGGTAGCAGTTATGTGCCGAGGGAGAGTAGCGACATAGAACCTGGTTGGAGGGGGGGCACCTGGCGCATCATTCCCGTCTTTAGGATACGTGTCGAATGGAACGCCAACGTAGGACATTACCATTGAACGCCAACATAGGACATTTTACTTCTTTCCCTTTTTATTTTTTCTTTACGTTGCATGTAAATCCTCCTCGGTATCAGTGATTTTTATTGAGACTCCAGTCTCAGACTTACATATATTTTTAGGGTAATTTTCACTCTAGTCCTCAACCTTTCAATTTTATATCAGTTTTATCCTTATTTTTTTTTTGGCCTACTAGGTCCTCAAGCTTTCATTTATTGTCATATTATATTCCTAACGTACTTTTCGTCCCATACATTTCAATTTTCACCATTAACCACTATCAAAATGACTAATATACCTTCGATTATTTATTTCCACTATAGGTCTTCTACCTTTTAATTTTTATACAATTTTGTCCATATCTTTTTTAGGCGCATAGTACCCAACCTTCCATTTTTTTAGTCGTATTATATTCTTATTAACACTTTCCGTACTTAGTATTTTAATGTTTACTGTTAATATCTATTGAAATTATCATTATATCATTAATTAAAAAATAAAGAAAATATAAAATAAAAAGTCAACTCATTCTAACACATTCCAACACAACTCAATAACAATAGTTAGAAATAATGACAACAACAAAGCTCAATCTATATTGGCATGACGAATAGGATCTGATTTCTTAATCTACCATAGATGACGTGACGGATACAGATTGAGTTAATCCGCCCCAAAAAATTGAGTTTTGATTTATAAAAAATCGAACATAACTATATTACTCTAATTCTAATTTAATTTCTTATTTCTATCTATGATTATCACCTTGATTTGCCCCCAATCTATTATCTGTCTCAATCAGATCAGATCCACAATTGCGAATTTCGGAGCTTCAAAAAATTTGCGAAAAATGGAATTCTCCTTTCTCCCTTTTGCTGCCAGAAATGGCATCATCGATGGTAAGTTTTCAAATGATATCATTATATTCTAGCAGTAGCAAAAGAAAAGCAGGACAGATTTAGATTGTACCAATAGTTTTAATTTTAATATGAATTAATAGTAGTAATTGAAAGGTTGATGACATAAGGTGTTAGTAGGGACGCAATATGACAATAAATAAAAAGTTGGGGTCCTATAAGCCTAAAAAAGGATGAAGATGAAATTGTATAAAAATTGAAAGGTTTAAGACATATAGTGGAAATAAAGAATTAAGGTATAATAGTCATATTGATAGGGGCTAATTGTGAAAATTGAAATGTTGGGGATGAAAAGTAATATATGGGACATGATACGATAATAAATGAAAGGTTGAAGGCCTAGCAGGCCCCAAAAAAATAGAGACAAAATTGATATAAAGTTAAAAGGTTGGGATCTAGAGTGAACCTATACTTTTATTGGATCTAAACTGAAAGTGAATGTCTCAATCAAAGTAAGATACTCTCTCTAAAAATTAGTCTCCAACTCGTTTTTCGTATATATATTCTAATTATAGTCGACTTTTTGTTGTTAATGTCTTGATTTTCTAATATATCTTTAGCTACTGTGTAATGTAATCAATAACAAAGAATAATTTTTTTTGCAAACAATAATAAAAATAATTAAGGTGAAATATTAATTAAATAAATTAAAAGATATATTAGTAAATCTATATATATATTAAATGAAAGTTTGTCTTGTGCAATTGTAATTTCATCTGGTGTAATTAGAAAATCTTTCCTTGTCATACCACATCGACTGTCACTTTTAATTAAAAAATTGTTACAAATGTAATAGTGAAGTATTGAATTCATGACCTGCATATTATGAGTAACGTGCTTTTAAACCATTATACCAACTCTTTTATTTATTAATAATTTTCATTTATATATTAGTATTTTTGTATGTTATCACTCAAAGAAAATAGTATTATTAACCACATATATACTTAAAGGCTAATTATATTGACACTATTTTTTTTATTAATCTCACTAATTTTTTAAATATATTAAATGATCAAAATTAAAATGACACAAATAACCTTCTCATTCTTAACAATTATAAATATTTCTTGCCTCCTATCTTCTTCCCCCTACATGTACCAGAAAAACCCTAATCAATCTATTTTAATTTTTATAATAAAAGCTATAAGAATCGAAAATAAAAATTTCATTTATTTTGCACAAAAATAAATTGTCACAAACTGCTACCCTATTTAATAAGTCAGTTAATTTTTCTATAACGTTTTAAGTTATTTTGTCTGTAGCGTCTCTAAATTTATAACCCTATGAAATTCGATTTATAAAAGAAATAAAGAATCAATTTAATTAATATTATAATTTCATACGAAAAGTAGAATTGACAAAATGCATTCCCTGATCCCGTTGGATTCCCAAATAAACAAGATTGTGAAAATTTTTCTTTCTGTTTTATTTAAATATTAATTAACTTCATTGAATATTGATTAACCTAATTGAGAAGAAGAACATTAGTTTGTATTGCTGTCTTCAAGTTTATCTTTTCAAGATGCAAAAATTTCTGCAAAAATTTCTACAAAAATCATACTTTGTTTTTAGCATGTAGTTACGAAATGAATAAATTGTAGTAAGTAAAAATTTTATCCCTTAAAAAAACAGTCGTAATTATTAACATATATAGCGGAAAATATTAAGAAAAAATTACAAGTATAATTTTCAACTAATCTAAACTAATGATATATATATTTAATTGATTAAATAGTCAATTTAAATAAGACAATTCATAAAAAAATAAAAGTTCTAAAAGGAAACTTATTAGCCGATGAACATGGGATATCAAGTAAGTTCTTCATTCATATTTATTTCTATTGTTTTATTATTGTTATTTGATGAACATGTATTATCAATTAAGTTTCTTATTCATATTAATTATTTTTTATTTTTTATGAATTATAAACTACAAATTTTTTGCTAAAAAAATTATAAATTATAAATATTTTAATGATTGGACACTTATCCATCATTGCATAATCAAATTTATCTGTAAGTTGCATAATCAAATTTATCTGTAACTTAAACAATTAAATGATGATAAATATGTGTTAGTTATTAAATTAAATAATGAATCTTATTTTAGAAAATTGGACGGATAATGTAAAATAGAATAAAAATTACGAGTTACCGCGATAGGAAATAAAATGTCGAGAAAGACTTTATTAATAGACTTTTTAGCATGAAAAATGCAGTACAAAGATAACACATATTAATTTGCTTATATATATATGCTACTTTTTTTAAAGATTATATTTGTTATTTGCTAAATTAAAATAGCAACATGATATTATATATTGGTATTTGTATAAAATAAAACGAAGCATTACCCAATTAAAAATGTATGTAAGGAAACGAGGTATTATTCGGTTAAAATTGTATGTCGGGAGGGAATTTTCTTATGGGTATGAAATTTTTTGTGTAAACATGTATTGAATAAATATGGATATGGATATGTACATATCCATATGTATTATTCGAATGTCAACTAATAATATTAAATAACTTAGATGACATAAACGTAAAATATAGTAAATCGTTAATTGAGTACATAAACGGGTAACTATTAATGTATTATTAATAAAACATGAATTTAACGTGTCAAATACTAACTTAAAACTATATATTTACTGTTTTTGTTATGCAAATCCAACATATTTGTTCAATATTTTATTATTCATTAATATTATTTTTTTAGAATTAGTCTTCCTATGCAATGCACGGGTGAGATGTTAGACTTATAGTTACTATAGTTAATTGTGATTCGATTATTTGATTGCTAATTATAAAAACTTTATATAGGTTAGACATATAAACTTAAATGAAGTGTTTAGAGGGGACCCAAAATTATAGATTCTGTTATGCATCCAAATTTATGCTCAAGACTCAGGCATTTTACTGCAAATATCCAGTGGTAATTTGTGATTCGCATATCAATTCGTAATTTTAGATAATGCAATAGGTATATTGTACTTTATTTTCAATTTTGATACGAATGAACATTATAACACTAACTATTGTCATCATAAAATCATGTTACTTTTTTAAGGATTATATTTGTTATTTGATAGACTAAAATAACAATGTAATATTATAGATATTTACACAAAATAAAACAAAGTATCACCCAATTAAAAGGGTATGTGGAGAAACAAGGTATTATCCGGTTAAAAGAGGTACGTCTAAGGTACTTTTTTATATCGGTGTGAAAATTTTTATCCGAACGGGTATTGAGCAAATACGAGTATGTACATGCATAATACATATTATTAGACTGTTAACTAATGATATTAAATAAATTAAATGATTTGAAAGTAAAATATAGTAAAATATTAATTAAGTGCATAAAATGGTAACTATTAATACGTTATTAATAAAATATTAATTTAACGCATCAAATACTAAATTAAAATTGTATATTTACTGATTTTGTTATGCAAATCCGATGGCACATATCTATGCAACGCATGGGTGAGACTTCTTTCGATTCCACCATTGACAATGACAGTATTGTTGTATGATAATTTTTGGTATCTTGGTATCCCATCTTTAAGAGACTTCGTTTATTGTATTTAGTAATAGTTATACTTTATTTTCATTTTCAGCGTTTCATCTAAGGTAGGCACGGGTATAATATAAAATATAATATTATTTTCTTTTACAATACTATAATACAATCATGCATAACTACATACATGAATAAAATGGGTTGTGACATGTGAATATTTTTTGGGTTTTTCTATATGAGCTCAATCCAATTGACTGCATTATCTTTCAATATTTTTGCTGGCTCTCTTCACAACCTGAATTATGCTATCAAGATTTATTATCAAGGTAAATTATATTAATCTCTTTTATTTTATCAATTGTTCAATATACCTTTTTGTTTCCATTGTCACTAAGGAAAAAAACATAAAGTATGACAACATTAATTGCATCAAATGTTACTGAATTTTTACTGTACTTGTACATGGATAAATGCTATTTAGCTGTCAATAATTAGATCAAGAACTTTAATTTAATAGGAATTAGGTCTCTCTCCACTTTAATTATCAACAATTATATTACTAAAGTTATACGTAATTACAAGAATGTCACTTTGTTAATGCTATATTATTACCTTATCATCATCAAATTATAGTCTCAAATAATAAGAAAATGATTACTCTAAATGACACATTTTACTGAAGAGGAAAAGTAAAAGAATAATTTTAAGATTCACAAAACATCTAACGTCTATCTTGACATATAATTTTAAATAAATTTTAACCGATTGCCATTCATCGCAGAGATGGTCATGCTATCATTTCATCATATTCTAACAACAACTTCCACTGAAAATCTTTACAAAATCAAATTCTTGAATGCGATACAATACGCTAGAATTTTTGGCCATAAGTTGAAGTTAAATATCAGTATTTCTGGTATATTGTTATGAAATTTTTATCATTCGACTACATTGTATAGTGCCCCGACACTTATAATCTCAAGACATGTAGATTGCATCATTTAGGTAAAAATTCTATTTAGATCAATTGCAGGTGACAAAATTTTTTTTAATAAGAAAGACTTTGATACTATTTGATCTAAGACTTCCTTTTGATGTATGACATTTTCACCAGATGGTGCACAAGTGAAAATCTAGTATGTTTTTATATTGTACTTTTCTGTCCATATTAATTAACTTTTCTTAATCACTACTATTTAAAATGTGAAATCTTTGTAAAACATTTGAATTCCATCTTTACGCCGACATTTTTTCTTTAATTTCCATGTTGTCCATTACTTTTATTTCACCCCCATTAATTCACTACATTATTACATTTAACATTATCATTAAAGTCATCTAATCAAACTAATATTATTTTCTTCCTAATGTTCATCATACAATTTAATTTAGCATTACTAAAGTCATCAAATCAAACTAATATTCTCCGAATTTCAAATTTCAAACTCAAATTCATTCAAACTACATATTTTATATGTTGCACATGCTACAATTTATATTAATGCTCAAATATATAATTTTGGTTAAAATTTTTTAATCTAAGTGAAAGATAAACCATAGCTAATTTATTTTTGTATTTTTTAATCATTAAAACTTAGGGGAAAAAAGCTATGCACTACATGTATCTAATTTATTTTTGTATTTTTTTAATCATTAAAACTTTAAGAAAAAAATATGCATTACATGTATTATTATTTACAATCAATCATTATATGTATATTTGATTTCATTCAAATTTCATAACCAAAGACAATCGAATGTCATAAAAAAATTATTATGTTTAATTTAATTTAATATTATTAAAAAATTCATAACTTACATGCCGTTATACTACAATTAATCATTTTAATTTGATGTAAATGCCCACCACATCAACCTTCACATCTCATCTTTTCATGCATACTTCATGTAAGTTTTATCACTTCATGCAACTATGTGATGTGAGTATACATTTTTTACTTAAGCTTGCATAGTGAAATGGAAAAACATATACTTTTATATTTGAATCTTGATTTATGTTTTAATATGAAAATTCATGAATAAAGTTAGTAAAATATTAATTTATTTTCTATATTTTTTAATATTTGTATGTTTTAATATCGATTAATTTTTTTGTTCTTTTTTTTTTTTTACTTTCACATATAGTTTGGAAATTAAAATTTTTATTAAAAATGATTTTAAACCTAGCTAATTAATAAATTACCTCTTAGAATATTACAAGTTGGGTTATTTTATAAATCTATTTAATATGTTTCACATGCTACAATTTAGATTAACGCTCTCTTCATTTCTTTTATTCATTTATTTATTATTATTATTTTTTACTTTCACATAGTTTGGAAATTTAATTTAATTTTTTTATTAAAATGATTTAAAACCTAGCTAACTAATATGTTAGCTATTAGAATTTTACGAGTTGATTAATTTTACAAATCTATTTAATATGTTTCACATGCACAATTTAGATTAATGCTCAAATATATAATTTTGATAAAAATTTCTTAATTTATGTGAAAAATGAACTATTTTTTTGTATTTTTTTAATCCTTAAAACATTAAAAAAATAATCATTACATGTATTATTATTTTTTTGTAATCAATCATTATATGTTATAATTTATTCCATTCAAGTTCCATAACCAAGACAAATGAAAGATATAAAACAATTATTATATTTAATTTAATTTAGTAATATTAAATACCTACCATTTCAACCTTCACATCTCATATACTTCACCTGTTGTAAATTGATGATCAAAATTCAAATAAATCCAAGAATATTGAAATACAAATCCAACTTATATTTTTCCTTCAATTCAACACAATCTTAGTTTCAATCAATTTTCTAGAAAAATGGCTTCATCCACATCAACAAAAAAGGAAGAGCATTGTATGCTAATAAAATAATTGAGTGCATTTGATCAAGAATGGAGCATCAAAGTTTCTGTCCTTTGTAAAAGTTGCATTGAAAACTATAAGAATGCAAACGGTCTCATTCAAGTTCAAAAATCGATTTTAATAGATGATGAGGTAATATTTTTAGTTGTTTATATTTTGATATAATTATATTATTATCTTAACAATTCTTTTTTATACTAACTCATTTCTTTTTATGCCTTTGTAGGCTAATAAAATCCAAGCCACATTATTTAGTGAGACAATCGAAATCTTTAATGATACAATTAGGAAAGGGAATACTTCCAAAATTCACTCAATATTAGGGCTCAAAATGATGTTCAATTTGCAGACCTTTTAATTCGAATTGGCAATGAAACGGGGCCAACAATAAAGGATGATTTGATTTCTTTACAGATGGAGACAGTAATAGTAGGTGATGATGCATAATCTCATGAGTTAAAACTCATCAATTCGGTTTTCCCAGATTTAGCGAAAAATGCATCTTTGTCTAAATATATGACATGCGTGAGATCCTTTCAACAAAGAATGAATATGTTGACTATCTTAATGATAAGTTAATTCAATTATTTCCTGGTGAAAGTAAAGATTTTGTCAGTTTCGATAAAACAATTGATGATACAAACAACTATTACAAAAGAAGAATTTCTAAATACGTTGTTGCCAAATGGTTTACCACCACACAAACTGGTATTGAAAAAGAATTGTCCAATTATGTTCTTAAGAAACCTGGATCCCTCCAATGGACTTTGCAATGGAACAAGAATGGTATGTTGTGATTTTGGCGCAAATGTCATTCATGTAGAAATAACTTTTGGACAACATGCTGGGAAACAAAATCATCTTCCCCGAGTCCCACTAAGTCCTACAAACGATGAAGGCTATACATTCAAGTTTAAAAGAAAATAATTTCCGATATGACTTTGCTTTGCAATGACTATCAACACGGTATAAGGACAAATTATACCTCATGTTGAAATATATCTTCTAGAGCATTTCTTTTCACATGGATAACTATACATTGCACTTTCACGTGGAGTTTCAATGCAAATAACAAAAGTATTGGTCAAATCAGACAATAAAAGCAATAAAAGTCTAATGTTGACAAAAAAATATTATGTATAAAGAAGTGCTTTCATATAAAATTTTCTTACGATCAAAAATATTTATTGTAACATACGACATGCAACGCATGTTCTAATGACTAGTTTATGTAAAAAAATGAAATGTGTATTTGAAACTAGAATATTGATTTATTATTATTATTATTAATTTTTTGTTGGTAGAAACTAAACGAAATGTTTGAGAAAGAAGAGAATAGCAAAGAATCTGCTTACGAATGGAGCGATAAATGGTCGTAGTGTTATTTTGAGAAAACTTTGTTAGAGTTAGTGATAAAGGTGTATTTGAATATCATTTTATTATTTAACTTCTTACTTTTTGTGGTGCTTACGCCAAATATTTTTGGCTAAATTGGCCCTGTACATCCCTACCCTACCTTTTGATAGGTTTTGAGCAAAACGTCTTTAGCTGTCAATTTTTGCCCTCAAAATGACTTTTCTTTGCATTAATTAACATCCCTACTTCAAACCAACAGATAGTTAATGTTTTGCTATTTAGTTAAAACGGTCAATTTTTAAAGTGTATTTTGGTTGACCACAAAAAAAAATAATAATAAATCAATACCTAGATCGTATTATTAGTTCACACAATATATCTCACCATAAAGCAACATGCTAGAACCTTCCACCTCATATGGATGTACACATGCATGCAGGGGTAGATCCAGGGGGTAGCCACCCCGATCCCCGGCTACCCCTGTTTTCGAAAAACTCTATTTTTTTTACCCATAGAAATAATTTTGAAAATTTTTTTTTAGTATGTAGGCTTGGAGTTGTCAAATTTTGGCAATTTTTGGCTACCCCTTTGACAGCCTTCTGGCTACGTGCATGCCACCTAGAATGGTTATACACGTATGCTGTATGCACTGTCATATATACAAGTCATAATGGCAGCCGTTAAGCGTGCCAGAAAATTTGCAACTCGTTGTAAACAGATGGATGCATGCTTCATTTTTTATCTTCTTTTGGTAACAATCCTTAGGCAACCTTATGTTTATTTTTCTCCAATATCTGATATCATGAATTTCTTCTTCCTTCCTTTTACCGGTGCAACTTCCTAATTTGTTCCTACATAAGAGTTATGTTTGATTGCCAACCAAATATGAATTGATTCAATGGGCTGACCAAAATATCATCTAGGAATTTTTTGTTTTTAAGTAGGCAAATGCAAATGTTTGGTTTTGACGAGTTCCGATTTAACACCATATGTTATGATATCATATGGTGCCATATCACCATGTAGCATGTATTAGGACACATTATATGGCAAACTACAACTATGTGGTATGCATCGATACACGTCATATGTCTATATGACACTATATGATGCTATATATATGGTTTTTTTTTTACAATTTTTAGGTTTTGACAGCTAGGATGTTTAGCACCAACAAATGTCATAGTCTTTTAATTTGAAGGCAAAATTGTCAAATATTAATAAGTAATTAAAAAAATACATTTTTCTTAACAAATACAAAAATTATTTTCCTTCTGGAGGCTCACATATACCTTTTTAATGTTAAATCCCCTTTCAAACAAAACACACTTTAGAACTTATTTTTCATGGTATTTATTTACCGTTGCCTATGAAGCAAAGATCCCATCTAGTCTGATTAGATCTTAATGGACTTCCCACACTTTAGATTTAGGGTTTGATTCCACTTCTTTGTAACATTCACAGAGAGAGAGAGAGAGAGAGAGAGAGAGAGAGAGAGAGATCTCCAAGGTTTGCTTGCAAATGATGGAGATCCAAACAGTACTTATGTGTATTATTAAATTTGTGAATGTGATTATTCTGACCTAACGATCCAAACAGCACTTATGTATATCATTACATTTGTGAATGTGATTATTCTAACCTAACTTTATTTTGAAATGAAAATAATTTGCCGACCTAAGTTATGCTATGTAGCAATTCATTTGAATGGGAGCTGTAGTAGGCTGGTGTGAACCGATAATGAATATACAATTTTTTTGTTCTGAAATTTGTATTAAGTATATTGAGATAAACAATTAAGATAAAATAACAAACTCGATCACAAAAACAAATCTTCTGTGAAACTTGTGGTGCATTGATTTATTTTTAATTATTTTTTCTATGTTTTATTGTTTTACAACCTATTCTACCTATTAATTAAGCAATCTTCCCCTAAAAAGTTAATCGATATTGATGGAAATTTGTAATGATCCAAATTGAGTCACAATTATTTATTTATTATTATTATTTTTTTGAGAAACATGGGTCACAAAATTTGGTATATTGATATTTTTGTATTTACTAATGTCGTTGTGCACGAGAAGCTAGATCATCAAAAGTACTGGTTGCCCATATGACAAGCAACCAGAACCAATGATGTTGAATGGGTTAGCTCAATCATAGATGCAACCAAGAACTATGTGATAGAGACAACGTCGGAACCTTTAATAGTAATAATTCGGGACTAGCTCTTCAATTATCATCTAGGAAAAAGTATTGGAAGACATTTGGACATCTCAAACACATAGTTCAAAATTATAGCTCTGTTTAGTTGTTTTGCTGAAATAATATTAATTTAATGGAGTTATTTGGAGTTTTTTAGTTTTTTCTATTTTTTTCTTTGAGCATTTGGAGGTTTTATTTTATCAAACCGTTTAGAAAAATACTATTATTGCAATCAACAAAGATTTTTAATAATTAAATAAAAAATTTGTTGAAGAAACTATCATGTTGGAAGTGTAATTTAATGTGAAAATTATAAAATAATAAAAACTTGAATATCAGTGATAAGAAGCCATATATTGAAATTGAAACAAAGAACAAAAGTGATATTGAAATTCAAACAATATTTTTTCTCCTTCTAAAAGTTGATATGAAAAAATAATTGAATTTTCAAATTCAGAAATTATTATGGAAACTCTTCAAGGATGTGCAAATGAAAATGCTTGATACTATTAACCCTATTGGATCCTAGATTACCTCCCAAGTTCAGAGAAAATAGTTTTCTTTTTACGTCAAACACTCTCGCACCTGAGGCTTTTCTTCAAAAAATCAGTTTTTAGTCATTAATCGGCATTTGTATGTTACAATAGCTAGAGTAGCATTCGTATGTTTCAAATTTCATGTTTAATGAAATTTTTCAGATTTTGCATTAATTAATCTAAATCCAAAGACCAAATTTTTTTATTATATTGCCAATTCTCCTGTTTTGGTGGTCATTCTACAGTTGTATTTTAATTTTTATTGTGAATTATTCTTTTTGTGCATCACACGGATGAAAAGCTATAGGTTGAGCTTAACTTCACTTGGTAATCCTAAAACTTATGGTCGGATTTAAAGTTTTAAAATTTAAAGTTTGTTGAACATTTGCAGTGCTCATCATAATAAACTCCATTGGTTGTACTTTAAAGTTGCTGCAATGTTCTTAGTTAATAACATTGAAAGGTGATTTCATCCACAAATTATCTACTTTCTCAAGTTGCATAAAATAATGATGGTGAATTAGTCCATCATTCAAGAGCACCATCTTTTTTTCGCGTTTATATCGCAACACTATTTCAATTTTACTGTGTGATAGTTAACAATGTCAATATGGGTTTGACTGCATTTTAGAGGCAGAAAAATAAATTGTTGGAGCTAGAGTTACTAAATCTATTGGTCCGAGATAAAAACGTTTAACCACTACATGAAGAGAGGAAGATACAAAAGGGGACAACAAGAAACACATATATTACAGGCCAATTCATTGGTATGAGTTTTATTCCTTTAATTTTTTTTTCATTTTCTTATATTCTTTTCTTTTAATTTAAACCTATAGACGATAAGGAAATTCTTACAGAGCATAATCATATACAGATCCAATACATTAGATTAAAAAAAATATTTTTCCAATGACATGAGACCAAACAACCAACAAGCATTTTTAATTATTTCGTAACTCTCACTTAAAGCAATGAAGCAATTAAGCATTATTGTTAATTAATTTATATAAATTTATAAATTTATAGGATTACTGGGTAATTAGTATAACCGTTATGTCATTGATTTAACCGATATATTATTGTTAATTCATAAATTTAACTAAAAAACTTTGCAGTAAAATAAACAATAGAAATATTATAAATATTATGTAATGTATTTTAAAACATAATATAAAATAGTTTGGCAGCTTATACAACATGCCCTAAACGAAAAGTCACATGCTCAAATTTTGTGCCGCTTCAACTTTCTGAAACAATTTTATCAAATTTGTAACTTGACCGGTTGGGACACTTGCTGAGTTAATGGGTCACTCAAAACACATGGGTTGTTCGAGTCTTCAACCGGACCATTACAATTTGGTCTAATCATGTCACCCCGCCCAACCCCCCATCCAGTTTACTAGGTTTCTGACTCAGATTTTAGAACAATGCATGGCAATTGACAAAAAATTGTAAATAGGTAACTAGTTACATTAAGAAAAAGGGGGTAAATAAGAAAAATGAAAATAAAATTAGTAGGTGGTTATTGAGAAAAAAAGAAAAATATAAATAAAAAGAAAAAAAGATATAGGAAAAATTAGTAGGCGGTTATATAGTAGGGAAAAATTAGTCTATGGTTACATAACAGAAACAAAGAAAACATGATAGTAAATAAAAAAAAGGTAACAAAATTAGAGAGTGGTAATAGGAAAAAAAATAATAAATCAGGGTATTAAATTAGTGGGTGGTTACATAGTACGAAATAAAAAAAATGAAAAAATAGAATATATTAAAATTAATGTATGGTTATTATTATAAGAAAGAAATATAAAAGGGTAATTTACACTTAACGTCCCCAACTTTCAAGTATATATGGATCACGTCCTCAACCTTTAATTTTCATTCTGTGCGTCCTCAACCTTTGCAGAAATCCTCAATTTAGTCCCTGGTGACGGAAATTGTCAAATTTGTCCGTTAAAGTCAAGGGAATTTTCGGAATAATATAAAAAAAGTTAATTACACCTAACGTTTCCAACCCTTCAAGTTATTTTAGATTACGTCTCTAACCTTTAATTTTACTTTTGGGCATCCTAACATTTTAAAAGTGTTACACTTAATGTTTCTATGATGGTTTCCCTCTATTTTTATTGTTAAATTGAAGGTATTATAATAAAATATAAAAAAAATATTTTAATATTTAAAATAAAAAAAAGAGATGGGTAGAGCCCCCGTGCCGCTTTCCGAAATGGCAGAAAAGTGCTGTCGGGGTTGCCATTTCCAGCAGCACAGGGAGGGTTTTCCTCCCACCTTTTTTTAAAAAATTTTAGACATTAAAATATTTAATATTTTGTATTTTACCATAATACCTCCAATTTAACGACAGAAATAGATAGAAACCGTCATAAGGACGTCAATTGTAACACTTTTAAAAGGTGGTAGACATCCAGAAGTAAAATTAAAAGTTAGGGACGTAATCTAAAATAATTGAAAGGTTGAGGACGTTAGGTGTAATTAACCCGGTAGAAAATTAATATTTTAATTAAAAAAATAAACTAAAAAAAAGAAAAGGGGAAGTCTCCTCCCTGCTGCCATTTCTTGCAGCCCTTTGCTGCCATTTTCGGCATCCAAAGGGCTATCGGAAATGGCAAGTGGGACTCCCCCTTCTTTTTCCTTTTTAAGTTTATTTTTTATTTTAAAAATTAAAATATTAATTTTTTATATTATACCGAAAATGCCCATGACTTTAATAGACGAAATTGACGGTTTCTGTCACCAGGGACTAAATTAGGGATTTCTGAAAAGATTGCAAACCCGCAAAAGAAAAATTAAATGTTAGGGACGTGATCCATAAATACTTAAAAGGTTGGGGACGTTAGATGTAAATTACCCAAAATAAAAAAATAAAAAAAGATTTCATAATTTTTTTGGTCCAATATTGCTTCGAGAGACACTTTTAATTGTGTTAGAAATCCGCAAACACTAACTTGTTTTAACTTTTAAGTAATATGAATTTATCTATTTTACACGGGAATTTATTTATATGGGTTTATGGAAATTGCTGGAAAGTTTTGGAAGGGGATAGTTTTTAATTTATGAGATAATTGCATATTAATAATATGTTAAAAAATAAATTGGTTGCGTGGAAATCAAAAAACCCGAAAGACTAATAAATTAAAAACAGATGATTTAAAAAGTAATTAACAGTGGTTTAAAATTTGTTGATGTTAAATTTAAAAAAAAAAAGAAAGAAAAATGCAAGTGTTTGCTTGAAAGACTAAATAAAATACATGGCATTTAAATAAAAATGTGGTTGTTAATCGCTGGATAAAAGGGAAAAAATTGAGGTGGGTAACCGTCTTTTAAGAAAATTGTAAAAAAAAAAAAGGTTGAAAATAAATCTCGAAAAAGATAAAAAAGTAAAAAAATAAAAATAAAAGTTAGAGGGCGGTTATTTTTTCTTGAAAGTTAGTGGGTGGTTATTCTTTCTTAAAAATTAGTGGGAAGTTATTCAATATGCAAAAGAAAAAAAAAAGGAAAAGGAAAAATTGAAAATAGAGATTCCAGAATCTTGCAAATGCGGGAAAATGATTCCGGAACAACAGTTCGTTTTCTATATATAATAATAATAAAGATATAGATTTCTTGATTGATAGCTTATGTGTATATCGATTGTTGAAAAGCATGTATTCAAGAAAATTGATAACAAAACCATTATATACATTGTTATGAAAGTGTAAAAACCATAAAGAACAATTGTTTACAAATTTTTTTTAATAATTTCATCATTATTTATTTTTAAACCACAATTTCTATGCTTAAATTCGCCCCAACGGAGTCAGAATATACCCCCCCCCCCCAATTTGAAACTTTTCAAAAATTCTTTACAAGTGTTTCAAAAACTCTAAAAAGGTTTCTTGTTTTTTAATGAAATTGGGAAACTCTATGGAAACTCTAGGGAAATTTTTAGGAAAACTCTTATGTACAAAATTTTCAAACTTTTGACAAAAATAAAATTATCTATTTTTTTTTTTTGAGGGAATTAAAGAGTATCTAATTAAAAAGTTAGTTTAGAATCAACTTAAATTATGGCATAAATGCAAGATACCTTAAAATTTCCCCTTGATTATTAATTTGTAAATTATAACTAAATTATTGAGATAAAAATAATTTATGATTAAAAGTTAAATAGTGTTCAGAAGTTAGAAAATTTGAAATCATAAAATTATATTTATTATAATAATATTAATAATATTTATCTAATGTTTCCACATTGTGTGTATCCTACATTTTTCCAAGATCACGTTTTCCATTTTGTTTTATGTCCCATTTCGTGTTTCGTTTCCATTTCCGTGATGTGCAACCTAGTGGGCGGCACTTCAGCACTTTTTGGCTTCAAATTGTTGTACCACGCCCTTTGCATCACCATTTAAGGTGGTGAGGAAGCTCCTCACTTTACAGCTGTGCTCGTTCCCTGGAGATTAGCCATAGTCCACAGAGAATATTCAAGTGATCAATTGGACCACTTCCTTCATTATACTTCTCCATTAATGGAGGCATTTTAAAAAGCCTAGTCGAGCTTCCATCGCCTTGGAAGTCTTTTAAGAAAGAAATGGAGACGTTTTTCGCGGTCATCCTCAAGCCTATCGAAGACCCTAACGGAACCCACAGGTCATCCTTTTCAATCCGCTGGGTTTTGCTGACAAGGCTAATCATTCCTATGGTTTAATTCCTGCATGTTATCTTTGACTAATCAAGCTAATTCTATTTCTAGGCAGTAAGAAATTAGAAGTTTGTTCCATGATTATTTTTCATTATAATAATATATATATGTTGATTATTCGAATTACAATTTTCATGACATGAGAAGTCTAAACCCTTTGAATCGTGAAATAATTATGAGAGTGACGAATTGATACAAAATTTTGTTTTACTCGATCAAGCTACTGGTAGTAGTAGATCTTGCTAAATATATTGATGGATAAAGAAGTTTAAGACATTTGACTTACAACTTTAAAAAAAAAATAAAAATTGAAAGAAAATGTTCTTAGAATCATTAATTGTCAACCGAGGGGACTTGTTCCACTAGTAAAGACACCCTTTACGGCCCTTACTGGGTTCAAGTCACAAATCGTCATCTCATGTATGAAACTACATACAGGTTTTATTAAATCACGTCTGATTTTTTGATTTGACTATTTATCATTGGTAGTTGGTTCCTTAATATGGAGCCTTATTTGATTATATAGAAAAACCGTGCTCTTAGAGCATTCCCAATGTTGGAGCTAAAAAACCTAGAGAAAAAGCTCATTTCCAAATAATGTATAGGAGAACACTTGGGGAGGAAATATGGGTATAGGTTTTAGGTTTTTAGGTTTATACTAGGAATTTAATTTTTCCATATATATTATAATCTATTATTATAATATAAATCAAAGGTTGTCTAAATTTCCCGCCTATAATTGCTGATGTCATTATGACATCAGCCTGAGTTTTTTTCTTTTCTCTAAGCTTGTTTTTGTAATTTCCCTTTTCAGGACAATCGGCATTTCTGCAATTTAGCTTGTGAAGACATTTTTACTTTCGTCTTGCTTGCGTGAAAACCTAATTTGCGATAGCTACTGGAAGATCTGGCAGCGGCTGACCCCAAATCAACCGCGGCTCCGGTGGATGATGCTCTTTTTGTCTTCTCCGTCCATCGCCGCCGCCACTAGGGCGAGAATAGAAGACCTAGCAGCGGCAGAACCCAACTCTCAAGCAGACCCCGTCGCCACCACCTCTGGGTGACAACACCGCTTCCAACAGCGGCTGACTCCAAAGCAACCACAGGTCCGGCATTCGCTGCTCCTTTTTCATTCTCCGTATGTCACCGACGCCCCTGGGCTGACCACAAAATATCCGGTAGCGGCTAAGCCCAAAGCAACCGGTGTTCCAGTGTTTGTTGCTCCTTTTTTATTCTCCGTCAGTTTCTTTGGGATAAATGCTAATTTTGGCCACCAACTCGGTAAGAAATATGTTGGGACAAATCCATTGTTGAGAATTCTGGTGCAATTTGTATCAATATAAGCAGTGGACTTTGGTGATTGCTTGGTATTTTTTATTTTTTATTTTTTGGCTACAGCAAAATAGAATTCTGACGTCTTGAATCTTAGTTCTTGAAAGATCTTAATTCTTTGTTTGTTTTAGATTATGCGTTTCTATTGAAGTTGGGGGCTCCCCATATGTTGTTTTGTTTGTTGATGCTCATCTAACACTTCTACGGCCTCCAGAGATTATTTGGTAAATCATTTTCCCTCTCATTGCTGGCTGTTGCAGTATCAGAGGAATTTTTTTTTTTGGTGGGCATGTTTATGAATTCAAGAAGGATATATTTTATTTATATATTCTAATGATTGAAATTTTAATGTGGAAGTTTGGTACACGTTATTAATTTTTTGCTTTGTTATCAAAATATTATTATTATTATTATTATTTTGCTATAAAAACTAATTTTGAATATTTATGTGGTTTGAGTTTGTAACCTTTCCCCCTTAAATGTGGGAAAAAAGGTGTTGTAAAAGTATGTGCAATAAACTTGATTATTGATTTTTTATTTTTTCTACCTTTTGTTGTTCATTCTAATGGCCCAACATCAACTGAGTTTGAAGCTTTTTCTTTCTTTTTCCCTCACATTCCGTGGAAGTTTTCTGGCTGTTTGGTGCAAAGCACCAAATTATTTTTTATAATAATATTTTTCAAACAACGCTCTTTTTTAATAGAAAATCAACAATTTTTTGGTATAGATATGCTGCAAGAATCTTGGTGGTAGATGAATTGGGAGTTAATGATGGCGGCTTTATTAAGGGAGTTAAAACTATTAGATTTGATTTGTTTAAAACGAAAAGAAGATGCTGGAGAAACTGATTACATGGCCACTGATGAAAATTCGTTGGAAAGATTTTTCACATTTTTCACATTTGCTTCTATAGCTTCTGACTCTGACTCTATGAATGCGAATCTATAACTTGGACAATGATTGTACAAAATGTTCTCTCACGGAACATGTTCATGTCCTGTTAAAGTGCTGGACAAGACTGAAAAAAGATTTTAACTTCTTTATATTTGTTAATATCGTCCTGAAATGTTGACTGCCCTACAAAACATTCCATAAACACTGTGCAGTTATGAACTTTTATGATGTTGATATGGTGGATGAAGACATAAAAGAATTCTTTTTCTATCTATGCATTTGAATAATGTTTGTTAAGATTTCTGCAACATCATTCTTTTTTTTTGTAATTTCATTTGAAGATAACAAGTATACTAGGATATATAATATTAATAAAGTGTTTGTAATTACTATAATGTCAATTATTATCATTTGCTTGATTTTTTTTTTTATCTTTCTAATTTTGAAGCTATTTGGAAGGAATATGAGCTATAGTATGATAAGCAATTGTTTCAGTGAATTATTTTTTTAGTACCTAACCATTTTTACACGAATGAACTTTCTGATGTCAGCTATGTTATTCGATGCATCAAGTTCTGAGGTTGTAATTACTGTAATGTCGGTTATCATGATTTGCTTAATTGCTTTTGAGCTTTCTAATTTTAAAGCTATTTTGAAGGAATTGGAGATATAGTATGATAAGCAATTATTTCAGTGAATCATTAGACACACAACGTACTACATCTAACATTGGATTTAGTCTCCTTCAAAAGATGGGATGGAAAGGTCAGGGACATGGAAGAGATGAACAAGGTACGTACACTGAAGAATGGTTGTGCCATTCTTATAGTTGTCTTCCTCCATGACATATTGGATCTGCTGCTTATAAATTTGTTAATCTTGAAACTCCTGTTAGTATTCATGCTCTGTACAATGCTGAATGCTCTAAAAGCTAAACATTCGTCTATGTTGTTTTTTCTTTCCCTCTTGTGTGGAATTATGGTTTGCGAGTTCTGTCCATTTAAAACTTTAAATTCCTTTCTTGGTGGCTTCTGTAACCACTTATGTAAAATCTAAATCCAGTGGACGTCACATAGAATTTCATGAATATCATTGTTACCTAACACAACCTTTCACTGAGAAATTAGCTTAGAACTATGGATATGGTCCGAATCTCTTTGAATTATTGATTTATGTAATTATGGTAAATAGATTTGTTTGCAATCATCCACTAATTGGCTTATTGATTTATGCAATTGTGATAAATAGATATATAGCATAATTGATTTATGTATTTATGGTAAATAGATTTGTTTGCAATCCTCCAGTAATTGGCTTATTTATTTATGTAATTGTGGTAAATAGATATATAGCAGAATTTTTTATTTATGTATTTATGGTAAATAGATTTGTTTGCAATCTTCCACTAATTGACTTATTGATTTGTGTAATTATGGTAAATAAATTTGTTTGCAATCCTTCACTAATTGGCTCATTGATAAATAGAATAAACATTTTCTCAATACTCACGTAAACATTATTTCATGCTAATAGGTTCTATATCTCCTCAAGTGATTACAGGGACTATATACAAAAGTTTATATTCAATGCATACTCTGAGTTAGTAATAATTTGTATTCATAATATTGGTGTAATATGTTAACTTTTCTAGTTTTTAGTAATAATGCTGGATTTGTCCCATTTTCCAATAATAATTATTATTGTCCTTACAAATATTCTTTTTTTTTTTGGGGAAAGAACTTAATTTTCATTACCACGATAGTTCAAATCATCCATAGCCAACCAGGGACTAAATTTAAAAAACACGGGCTTGGAAAATCCCTTACCCGACGAGCAAGCGCGCGAGCGGCAGTGTTGGCGTGGCGACTAATGTGTGAAACCATACATTTGGTCGCTCCCCTTAGTAACTCTTTACAATCCTGAATAATCACCCCAAACTCTGAGCAATCTGTTTCCTTTCCCAGTGCATCGACTACAATTTTAGAATCTAGCTCGATGATGACATTCTCGTAACCTTTTGCCCTCAATCATCCTAGACCAAACCTCAAACCCATGCCTTCAGCTTTACTATCATAATCCCCGCATCCTTCCCCTTATTAGTGTTAACTGATTCTGATTGATCGGTTTTCCCATCATTAGCCTTATTTTCCTCCTTACCATATGAAGAATCAGTGTCCGCACCTCTCTCCTCTCGCAACTACCTTTCGCCAGAAATGTCCACCTCCCTTCGCGATAGAGCCCGCAACCATATTCCCCAATCTCTTGTTAACTCTTCTGGCACAGTAGTAAAGTTCGTTTCACAAAACCGCTCTGAATGTCCAAGCATACCACATATATAGCAAAGTGTACTCAAACGATACCACATATATAGCAAAATGTACTCAAACGCTCATACTTAAAATGGACTACAGACCAATCTCCCCCCTGGTGTTTGATTTTCTTGCGCCTCTTCAATGGTAGCCGCACATCGATGCTAACCCTGATTCGCATGAATTCTCGCCATACACCGACGTTGTTGTTGTTGTTGTCATACTCCACGAACTGGCTATGAAATTAGCCGGTTGCTTATCTACTGCCTCCGTTATGAACCCAACCAGCAAGTCAAACACTTGTACCTCCCAGAAATTCACCATGACTAACGGAACATGTAACGGTATTTCTCCAACCCAAAGCTAGTGCAGAATCAACAAGTGACTAATCGTATTCTCTTTTTGTTTATTATTCATTGGGTACACTTCAGTGTAATTACTATATGTCTGTTGATTCAGTTATATTACGTTTGGGTTTACAATATATCATTATAATGCTATGTTTTGTTTTGTATTTAAATAAGTTTACAATTACATTATATTAGTTTAAATAGATGTTTTGTTTTGTACTTCAATTATATTGACCATTTGAAAACAATTGATCGATATTTGTATTTAGATATAGTGCTCTGTTTGATTAATGTATTGTTGTATTATACCCGTGCAATGCACGGGTGGAGATACTAGTATTATGTTCGAGGATAACCTTGCCTACTATTTATGCGAGGATGTTAGTCGCCGTTGTGATTTTAATGTCACGTTTTATATTTTTTAAATAACTTTATAATTGTACATGTACATGAAAATATAAATTGAATTCTCATTTGTTTTGTTACACGTAAACAATAAATTTTACTTCTATTTAATTTTTCATTTGTCACAAAATTTAAAATTTTTACTTCCTATTTAATAAATGTGTGGCTATAAAATTAAAATTGGATACTTGGTGAAATATTATTAGTTTGTATAACACCTGTAGGACCAAGAATTGGAGGGGAATTCTTAAAATTTGTGACCAAATTTGGCCCCTCAAATGAGTTTTGGGTGGTTATATTCACACAACAAATTTTACTAACTACACCACACGTCAATTACATTTAACGTTCTTTAACTTCACAAATTTTCTTATTTAGGTCTTTAACTTTTTTAATTTTCTTTAATATTTATTATATCTTGTATAAAATGATGTTTATCTTGTAAAAATTCCATTAAAAGAAATACTAAATATTTTGAACAAGTAAAATAGTGAAAAATATAAAAGAAAAACAATATGTTTTCTCATGACTTTAAAGTATATATTATCAAAAAATTTTGACTTAAAGTTATCATTAAAAATAAGAAGATTTAGTTAATGAGTTACCGCACGAAATAATGAAATAAAAGATATTAAGGGGCATAATGTCATAAAAATAAAGTTAAAGATCTTCGACACAATCAAAATGTAGTGTATTTACTAAAAAGTGTGGTGAAAATATATTTTCCCATGAAGTTTTTCGCTATTTAAATTGCTTTTTCCCCATCGAATATGAACTCTATTTGATTTTATTGAGGGAATTTAAATTTGGGTTTTTTTAGGAAGAATGCTGTCATATTCGGGTAAATTATATAGATACAATTTAATTATATAGATGCAATTTGGGCCACGTCATTAATCATCAATATGAAATATTGTATGGCTGGTAGGCTCTCGACAGCTCATCTTTTTTAATTTTCCTTGGAATTAATTAGTATTGCATCATGTTTCGTAATGCCTAAATCATCATTTTACATCCAAAAAGTAAAAGATTATTTATTCTTCGAAAAAGTCAAAAGTCCAACACGTTACAATTCATCGTACCTTTTAGTATCAAACCGCAGTCGTTTTGTCATGCTTTGTTGGAAAGACGTCACCCGGGTCACAACCAATTACCCCAACTCTTATTCGGGTCCACTCGTTGATATTGACGGTTTTGATTTTGTTGCCCTTCAATAAATTTTATTTTATTCTTTTAATGCTCTCAAAATCTTTATTTATTTTTCCCATTCAAAAAAAAAAAAAATTATTTGTTTTTAATACTTCCCCGTTTTGCTACCTAATGTTGGCTATTTTTTAATCTTTAGATTTGTTTGACAATCAATTATAATTGATTTTCAATTATAATGATAATCATAATTTGAATTTTGTCTATATGTGTGGAATAAGATTGATTCATATAACTTAAACAAAAAACCATGTGCCAATTGCACATTCTACTAACACTTAAACAAAAGATTACGTTTTGGTTTTGCAATAAAAAATCCCTATTTAAAAAAGAAAAGGTTTAAAGAAAGTAAAAAATTACTTATACATCAAAGGTAATTGCTTAAGTAGTAAAGAGTATCACTTACCAAGATAATGTTATGGGGTTGAGTCTATGCTCACTTCCTTGAAGATTCATCAATTGTATAAATATATATATATATATATATAATTGGTACTATAATAAGCTCAATTATAATTAGTTGACAAATGGACCCTTTATTTTTGCTGTATGTAAGGTTTTTTCATTTTTCTTTTTATCTTTATTTACTTTAAAATTAACTAACAAATATCATATAGAAAAGTTAATTAATATGCACAGACAAAAATGATTTCTCACATGTATAAAAGAAAATTGATTTCTTACAAGCGGATGATACACTTATTGTGTCATTGTGGCGTCTTCATAAATGGACTAATAAAAAAAAAAATCACATTTTCCCACATTTTCCCACTGTGACATGTCATGCTTCTCTAAATTTGATATTCAAAATACAAAGAGTTTCTACATATATGGAATTTACTTGTGGCCAATAGCAAGAAAAATTATTTACTACTACCGTTTTATTTAAAAAAAAGAAAAATTTTAAAAGGAGAATATGTTCACTTCTGTCATTACATCGAATAATATATGTCCACGGTAGACATTAGATTAGATAACATATTTATTACCAACATAAGTCTGAAAGTATGTCATTTTGAAACTAGTCCAAACATGTGGAAAAAATTCTAGTACTTAAGAAGTACTAATATGATACACCAATGAAAAACCTAATATTTAAGATCAAGAACCTCATTTTAACAATAAATTGGACCTCTTGAATTCATATGTCAGTTTTTAATGTGTTCAAGTGACTGGAAGATAGTACTCTTTAAAGTACTAGAATTTTGTTCTAATATTTGATAGATTGCACGAAATGTAGGTAGCACAATAAATTGTGTTGATTTGGAGCATTATTATATTTGCCTTTCTCATTCAGTTATAATTACTAGTATTAGTAATTTAAAGCGTAAGGTATAAAAAATACCAAGGTGTTACGGTGTGCTATAAAACATGAGATTATGTAAGACGAGTTGTGCTATGGAGAGGGGTGGCACCCCCTGATTGGGGGGTGCCTGGGGGACCCGCCTGACACCCCCAATCAGGGGGTG
>CAVNYN010285003.1:0-37175 GCA_963692815.1 Nyctanthes arbor-tristis | reverse complement strand
GTTTGAACAAGCGAAACAGGTGTATTAAAGTCACCTTCAGGGCGAGCGGTCTTGGTTCGAATCACGCATTATGCGCAATTAATAAGGGTATATTAGAAAACTAGAATATGTGAAATTTACCCGTATTTATTAACACGTCCATTAATTTAGCCATATTTTTGAATTGTAATAAACATCAACTATTAAAATGGTTATTTAACCTCCAATGTGGATATAAAGAATAAAACTATTCAAAGTAGATGATCATTATATATTATCTGGTAATTAGATTAGTTCAAAACAATTCATTTTCGTATGTCCCAACTTATATTCTACTTTCCTTAACTAATTTTTTTAATTTTCTAATATACCCTTATTAATTGTGCATAATGCGTGATTCGAACCAAGACCGCTCGCCCTGAAGGTGACTTTAATACACCTGTTTCGCTTGTTCAAACTACTAGGAAATATAATATTAAATTGTACTCTTCCAACAATATTTATATACTTACAAAATGATAATTTTACCATCGTTATGTGAAATAAAGGAAATCAGTTCAAAAACCTTTAAAAAATCTAAAAGATTTAAATAAAAGAATGAAAAAATGTGTTGCTTTTTTCGATTAATTATTGCATTTTTAACTATATCTAGATGTAAAAATTTGGAATGAGATAGGTTGTAGCCGAAATAAAAGGGAAGAAATCCTCCTTTTTTTTCCCAATAATTCAAACATTCAATTTTGTTCCACAAGAAAAATTCATACGTTTTTAATCGTTGTAATTTTTTTATGACTTGAATATCAATCACATCTCAATTATCATTGTTTAGTTAAGTTTAAACTTCGGAGAGTTCATTGCCTAAAGTGACTATGACATAGTAGTGGTAGTGGTGTTATAAATGAGTAAATGAAAAAATTATATATAGATGAATATATATAAGTGTGTGAAAGAGTAAGCAGTAGAGAGATCAAAATAAAATTTTAAAAAATTGTGTTCTTATTTTTTTAGTTTAAATAAAGGGTAAAATTGTCTTTATACAAAAGTTGAACAATGAAAATTGACAATATGGACCTTTTGTATATATTTTGAAAGGTTAAGGACTTATATACTCGAAAAAAAAGATTAGAGATGAAGTTGTTACTTTTTACAAAGACTGAGGACCTTTTGTGAAATTTATCCAATAAATAAATGTGGTTAGAGAATTTATTTTAATTTCAAGTTAACATTTTGAATATGGCTACGATGGATGTTTTGATAGATGTATTAAAAGAATCTTGTATCAAAATAAATAAATGTATTAAAGGAATCTTTTTACTTTCAAGTTTTGTTAAAGATAACAACTATTTTAACAACCAAAAAACCCTCTTTCATTTATTTTTTAATTTATTTAATTTATATACTAGCAATTAATTGTTAACTATGGACTCTTTTGGGGAAATAAAATATAAAAATTGACCAATCACTTTGGTTTGTAATTAAATTTAACACCTTTAATGTGTTAAGTAATTGATGGTTAAATTTAAAACGCTGATATGTCATTTAACAATAACTAAAGTCCATTTCATTGCTTATATATAGTATAACAAATTAAATTTAACAACGACATTGCGGAAGTTACAATAAAATTTTGATAGTCAAGGTAATGAGGAAATACATGCTTAAGAAAATTTCTAATCAGTTAGAAGATTCGGGATTGCAAAAAAGTAAAAAAAAATAAAAACGAAAAAGAAAAGAGAGATTCCACATCAGCCTATTTCATTTCAACAGTAGATAATGAAAAACTGTAAAAGATAGAAAATCTAAATCGTGACAAACTTAATTAACCAAAGAAAACAAATCAAAATCGTAAAAAACTTTCAAAATTTGTCTAAATAAAATGAGATAAATTTCTTCAAATTTCACAAATGAGATAGGGGAAGAGAGGGAAATATGGATATGTGTGATTTGAATCGGGACCTCCTGTCTGGAAGGTGAGTATCTAATTATTACCGTACTTGTTTGAAAAACTTTCACATATACTCATAAAGGAGATTTTTCAAGAAATTCATGAAAGTTTTGTTAAAAACTTCCGGCCCATGTGATGTATATAGATGCGCACCACGTTTATTTCAAAATCAAGTCATATGTATTTTAAATCCATGCATGCTACATGGATGAAAACTTTTTTAACAAAAATTCCAGAAACTTCTTAAAAGGGACTCTACCTTTGAATTAAATATTTCATCAGCGTTCCCTTTAAGCATATCAACTTTAAATGTTTCCATAGATAAAAATGGAACTAGAAATAATAAATCAAACAAAAACAAGACCGAGTTATTTGGTTGATCAACTCCATTCAATTTTAATAACAAGAAAATCGATATCTTCAAGCCTAGAAAGTTGTAGACGAGAATTTTTAGTACTACAAGTTAATTAAACTGTTAACCCATGCATTCGAGCATCGACTTCTTCTTCCAGAAGCTTTTCGTCTGAGGGACGGGGTTGCTTTCGTAAACATAGTGGCTCTCATAATCAGATTCAAACCAGTCGTCGTCATACTCATAGATGGTTTTGACTTGGGGAATACACGTATGTACGCTATGTTTGGGCAGACTGGATAGCACCTTTTCCACAGTTATGTCTCCGTATATTATTATGATGAACTCTTCCTGATCTACGCTTATGGATTCAACCCCCTCCAACCCGGTAGCTTTTACAGCAATTTTCCCAAAGTCACTTCGTTTCCGGCATAGAACTTCCATCTTGATCTGCACGAACAACACAAAATTAATTAAGATATATACCTCAATACTTACTCAGGAACAATCCTTAATTTAATCATAAATAAAAGGGGAAGAAAAGAAAAGGGCAAAAAAAAAACTTCAATCCAACCTTGGTGATCACCGCCGATGACATTGTGATCCTGCGTGTGAGATTTTTCTTTGAGGGAACTCTCTTCCATGTTGTTCTTTAGGAACTCTCGGGATGGGGGCCATATATACCATATAGAGAAAACAAAGGGAAAAAGTTTTTCTAAAGTAAGAAAAAGGGGAGAAGTTGGTAAAAATTGGTAACAATTCGTAACGATTTGGGAATACGGAATCTGTATGGTTTTATAAATGGAAATTAATTTGTATTTCCAATTGAAAAATATGGCAATATATTACATTACATATTCTATTTCTAAAATATATATAGACTATAGTATATATATCTATGGTAGTCTTTGTACGTACGTACGTAGATTAAAGCACCAGCTGAAACTTATATTTAAAAAAAAAAAAAAAAAAGGAAAGCAAGATTTGCTAGATTCATAATTCATAAACAGAAGTTTTACTTTGCTAGAATATTATTACAATCAAGTTCATATGTGGCGTTTAAGAGTCACATGTAAAACCGAAAACTTGACCAACTAGAATTACACACATATATAAATCTTGAGGTTCAACTTTTCCAATCCCTCATTTTTTTTTTTAAAAAATATATATAACCAAACTACAAAGGAATTGTAGGGGAATGGAAACAAACCTTGATCATATGTGTGAGAAACCAACATGGATGTTATGAGACTATAGGTGTCTTGACTAGCTAATCCCTTTTCTTTTGATAGTTCATGTAAGAAAGCATGTTTAACTATTAAGCTCTTCAATAATTAGTTAAGGAAATGAAGATTATATTAATATAGGATTTATAGTTAATTAGTGGGATGAATACATATCGTAAGATTATTTTAATCTAAGAGATATAATTCTTTGTCAAAATCATATGTCTTATTTATTGGTTAGTGAAAGTTTTTTTAATTAGTTAAAATGAATGAATGACGAAGTGGGAAATTGATAAAATATATAAAGACAAAATAGGAAATGAAAAGATTTTCCAATCTTTAGTATAAAGGAGAAATTTTCTAAGAAGATAGATAAAACTCCTTTTTAAGGAGCTTTACCTTAACGTGGCATGAATCTAACAAAAACAACCTCACAAAAATGTGGAGTTGTTTTTATTAGATTCGTGTCATGTGAGCAGTAAGACTCTTTAAAAAGAGTCTTATCTAGTTTTATAGCCGAACTCCACTTGGCGGCGCTGCTCACGCCCACCCTTCATTTTTAATTTTGATTCTCGGCAAGGGCTCGGCCACAGGTACTTTTTTTGGGGACTTTTTGCTCGAAACTTTAATATCTAACTATTGCACCACAATTCGAACCACACCATAGGTACTGTATTGGTTTTGCCAAGCCCCTTGAAAGGAATTTTATCTTTAAAAACTAATTAACATACCCCTGCTTAGTTGTTATTTTGCACTTGAAATATAGCTATATATATATCATAAATTAAAGTAGACATAAAATTAGTCAAAAATGTCTACAATTATACATAAGAAGATTTATTAGGAGAAAAAATAATAATCTACTCAGAAAAAATATTCTTTTAGTTACACTTGATTGAATGTCAAAATTCAAAAATCATTCAGGCCAAATTCAATTTTGTAGAAGTTTGGAAAAAGAATGAGAAATTTATGTTTGAAACAACAAAAATTATATAGGGTCGACATTTTATTTGTTCTAGATTACAAGAAACTTTAACCCTTACCGGCACCCAAAACAAAACAAAATCAAATCTTCCCGCTATACAATTCATTTTACATATTCTTGACTTAATAAAAAATGTGCGTGGTAAAATTAAATTAAAGAAGTTTGTGTAATTCATCAAAGAGTATGTGTATAAACGTGTTTCTTCTATATTATAATTAATAGAGATAGAGATTGTTATTACTGCTATTATTTGTGAATTCCTTTTGTTTTATTTTTTTGGGGAAATTTCCTTGTATATTTCTTGAGTCTCTCTCTTTTTACAGGAAAACAACCAGCACAGAGACACCACAAGCTTCTTTTTCTAGTAAACCAGATCTTACTTTTAGAAGAAGCCACATATGGGGATGCGATGCTGAATTATCGCCACCATGTAAACAGTGGGATTCAGACCACACATAAAAAAAATTCGATTTCCCTTTATGAAAAGTTTGTGGGGCTCACAAATCAAACCCAAAACCCTAAAAAAGGAAAAGAAAACCGACAAAACCTAGAAAGAAAGGAAAACTGAAGAAAACTTCACGGATTTAGAAAGGGCAAAATGGGAGAAAACTTTTTTGACAATTATATTAGGAAGGCCCAGACGAAGCCCAAACATTTGCTCCGACATGATGGTTCACGAGGTGGGAGACCAAACCAGACTCTGTACCCGGCCCAAATATAATTGCGTATATGAACGCGCGAAATAAGCTAAAATCTTAGGGTTTTACTGTCAGTTTGGACGGACCGAGAAACCAGACCCGATAGAGCGGTCCGTTTCAATCTAACACCACAAGCCGAAATGGTATGCTCATTCCGGCTTTCGATTTCTGTAGATTGTACATTTTTATGTATCTTTCTTTTCATTCGTTGTGCATATTCTTGTCGTTGAGGATGAATTTTTTCTATCGGTTCTCAAAATGTGGTTTCTGGTATATGTTTGCTATTTCAGTTCAGCAATTCTTTTATATGATTAAGCTTTTTGTATTGTCAATTTGCAATTCGTTTATGAAGATTTATTTGGGTTGTAGTTCTTAGCCTTACTGTTTTCTATGGATCTTATAATGATGAGGGTATAAATTTCAGGCTTCTGCCAGAGCAAGGCCGCAGAAATCCTCTGCTGCAGAAGATGAAGGCATGGATCCGACTGTAAGTCTTCTCCCCCCTCCCTTGTAACTCCTTTTTGGGTGTGTATGGAGTTGTGAGCTGGGGGGGTCGGGTGTTTACTCATGTTGTAGTGGATTTTGTTGGAGAATTTTGTATTCTTTTTTACCTTCTTTTTGTTGTTATAATTATTATTTGGCTTTCTTTGCGCACTGTATTATTCTACATGCAGCAATATTATGAAAATAGGCTAAGAATGCTCGAAGCTCAGAAGGCAGCTGGAAACAACCCCTACCCGCACAAGTTTCTTACTACACTGAGCATTCCTGAATACGTTAAGAAATACGAAAGTTTAAATAGGGGTGATCATCTTGAGGATGTTGAAGAAAGAATAGCTGGTACTGGATTACAAGTTTGGACTTGTGCTGCTTGTTATACACTCTCTGATTCCATTTGTTAATGAGGTTGGTGTTTCTTCTGAAAGGGCGGCTTATGAACAAGCGAGCATCATCCACAAAGCTATTCTTTTATGACCTACATGGTGGTGGTGTCAAAGTTCAACTCATGGCTGATGCGAGGTAATTGTATATAATGATATTCCAAGAGCAAGTTTTGATAGCAATGAACATCTTCACTAAGAGCTTGTCCTTCGGAGTTTTATGAAAATTTTGATTTATGAAAGTTGATTTATTTTGGAGAATGTGTGGTGGGGATGTAATGAAAGGTTATTGGGAAGTGTGAAAATTTGTTTTTTGTGGAGAAATATGTTGTTATCAAAGTTGATTTAGATAAAGCTCCATAGAATAAGCTCTAGAACTTTGACGGCTTGATGTCCTTTTTCATGGTAAATTGTGATATTGAGAGCTAATAATTCTTCACATTGTGAGCTTCATTTTGTGGTTCTGTCATTAGTGTTCATGCGGTTTGATTATGTTCCAGGGGCAGGTATAATAATGTCCTTTATTTAGTGCAGAAGACTCATACTCTGAATGGTTCTAAAATTTAGAAGAACCAGATGAAAGAAATACTGAGTTTGGTAAACTCATTTTGCAATTGCACAAGCTTCTCTTTTATTGAATTATATTATAATGTTGACAACTTTGAATCTGCAATCAACTTAAATGTAGGCCATGTTCACTTATCATCTTCAGTGTATATCATGTCTACTTATTGACTTCAATGTATGGCCGGTTCTCTATTCTTCTATCCATTTTATTGGAACTCTTGTTGGATATGGGTGAAATATTATTTTATTCCATTGAAATAAATCTGCATATCAAATTATTCTTTATGTTATTTCAAGTAAAGAGTTAAACGGAGCACTGAATGACCATGCCCGATTTTGTGAGACATACTTGATGTGTTCCACTTCCACCACGTATCCATTAGCATATAAAATGTAATTTTCTTTTAGGTAAATAACTTTCCATAGTTCATTGTGACAATCTTGTTACCTTCTCTCAAGATGACAAATTAATTGGCTGGTGTTTTTCCAGGAAATCAGAGTTGGAAGAAGATGAATTTACTAAATTTCATTCCACTGTAAAGCGAGGAGATATTGTGGGGATTATAGGGTTTCCAGGTTTGTGAGACTTTCTGTCTTGAATTGAGCTCATGCTCAAGCTCAAAATTCATATCATTGCCCTCATTGCTGAAGTCTTAGCATGTTTTACTGAAGCTCCTATTTGTTTATGCTTATTTTGCTCTACTTGACTTAATCTGAATTTATGCTTCTTTTATGCTATGGGTTTTTAATGCATGCACATTCATATGTATGGGAGTTTATGGTTTGTGCTTGGTAACATTAGCAGTCTTCTTTTCTCTGAGCTACAGCTTTTTAGAATGTCTTACATCCATTGATGATTTTTTCTGGTCTCATGTAATGATTTTTTTTTCTTCTTTTGCCTTTTCTTTTCATTTATTAGGAAAAAGCAAAAGGGGAGAGCTGAGTGTTTTTCCAAAGACATTTATTGTGCTGTCTCACTGTCTGCACATGATGCCCCGGCAAAAAGGCGTCCCTGGGTCAGATTGTGCTAAGGTAATGCTGTTTTTTGTTTAGAATGCATATATACATTCCGCCTTTTTTTGCGCTTATTTATATATAAACTTATACACGTGCAGAAAACTGATGTTTGGGTCCCAGGAAGTGGCAGGAATCTTGATGCTTATATATTGAAGGACCAGGTACTTTATAGCCCTCTACCAACGACTTCAACAGCAGTCGTTTGTGTGCACACTGAAAAAGGAAAGAAAAGAAGGGGTGGGGTGGTATACAGATGCCACAACTTATTCTTTTCTTTCTATACATGCATTAGTGTCTTTGTGTGTACGTCTTCTTTAGGATGGCAAAATGTGTTTTTCTTGCTAGGAAACAAGATACAGACAGCGTTATCTAGATTTGATGCTGAATATGGAGGTCCGAGAAATATTCAAGACCCGGGCTAAAATTATTTCTTACATCAGAAGTTTTCTTGACAAACTTGACTTTTTGGAGGTAAGTAGTAAGTTCAGAGTTATGCTCGCACTTAAATGACTCTTCACATCACTTCCTCCTATGTTAGCTGGGCTTAGTTATTCTCTCATTTTCTGCCATCGTCTCTATAAAGGTTGAAACACCCATGATGAACATGATCGCTGGTGGAGCGGCAGCACGCCCGTTCGTGACCCATCATAACGAGCTCAATATGAAGCTTTACATGCGAATTGCTCCTGAGCTTTATCTTAAGGAGTTAGTTGTTGGTGGGCTTGATAGAGTGTATGAAATTGGAAAACAATTTAGAAATGAGGGAATTGACTTAACTCACAATCCCGAGTTCACAACTTGCGAGTTTTATATGGCATTTGCTGACTACAATGATCTAATGGAACTAACTGAAGAAATGCTTAGTGGTAGGTACCTTAACTAGTTTCGGCGCAAATTTTTGTCTTTCTGCTATGATAGATCAACTTATTCCCTGAATAATCCTTTCAGCCTGAAAATTTTTAAACAGATTTCTCCATGGACAGGGATGGTCAAGGAACTTACAGGTGGATATAAAATTAAATATCATGCCAATGGTTCAGATAAGGACCCCATTGAGATTGACTTCACTCCTCCTTTCAGGTTGGGCTCTCAGACGTGTGCTCTTCCGATCTTGCTTGATTATGATATTTTCTTTATGAGACTTCATCTCTTTTAACATGTGCAGGCGAATTGACATGATAGAGGAGCTGGAGAAGATGGCAAATTTAAGCATTCCCAAGGATCTTTCCAGTGAGGAAACTAATAAATATCTGGCAGATGCATGTGCAAAGTTTGACATCAAATGCCCACCTCCTCAAACAACAGCTAGACTGTTAGACAAAGTAAGTTCTGTACATTCAGTTTTTTGTGCAATAAGTAATCCAGAGTGTTAGTTGAATATGACGTTGAATCTAGCTACTTTACTAATGTGTCATTATTCACGCTATGTTGTATTTAGACAATTGTGTACACTAATACTGTAGTGCAAATGTGCAATTCCTCTATGAGCTGACCTGGATCCTCAATCCCTGTAAGTCTATGTGGAATCCTATGGCAGTTTTTTGGAAACATGGGATGGTGCTTAAAGTAGTTTTTTCTTTTTTTGCTCTGCCTAGATTTTATACCTCCTCGCGTTCTCTAAAAGTTATATGAGTTGTGATAGGAAATTGATCTGGCTTTGATTATTCTGTTTTCTATCCTTCTCCCTCTCGGTTCATTCCTAACCATACTCCTTGTTTCTTGTACAGCTTGTAGGGCACTTTCTCGAGGAGACATGTACAAACCCTACTTTTATTATCAACCATCCTGAGATAATGTCTCCCTTGGCTAAGTGGCATAGGTCAAAGCCAGGCTTAACTGAAAGGTTTGAGTTGTTCATCAACAAGCACGAGGTATGTGATTGAATATTCTATATTATATACTTCTCTCCTTTTATTTCCCCTAATTTACTGGCTTACACTTGCATCTTTTGTTCTTTATCCACAAAATGGCAGCTTTGCAATGCGTATACTGAATTGAATGATCCCGTGGTGCAACGCCAGCGTTTTGCCGATCAACTCAAGGTATCTTGACAAATATATATATATCCTTATGTTTTCATCATAACCTTTCTCTGAACTATTTAACAATTAACAGTTCTTCCCATTTGAGCTTGTGCTGATATACTAGACGTGTGCTCTTCCGATCTATTCAGGATAGACAGTCGGGTGATGATGAAGCAATGGCTTTGGACGAAACATTCTGTACGGCTCTTGAGTACGGATTGCCCCCAACTGGTGGTTGGGGATTGGGTATTGATCGATTTGCAATGCTATTGACCGATTCACAGAACATAAAGGTTCATACACCGAATGTCTCATATAGTTGGATTTGTTTACATTCTATTTTTGCATCTCTTGTAAATTCAGTTTGATGGCCTTTCTTTGTTTTCTAGAATCATCACCATGTAATTACGATAATTCATTCTAAATAGCCATTGTAATTTTGTGGACAGGAAGTTTTACTGTTTCCAGCCATGAAACCGCAGGATGAACCTTCAACCAAGGACAGGTTTAGTTTTACTTTCTATTCTTGGAAAATCGTTTTGCTCGACAGGTTTTTCCTGTTGTATACATGATAACTGAACAACACAGCTAACATACATCCAGAACAAATTACAGAGCTGTATGCTCTAATTGTGTCTGAATATAGAACCACAGGCCTTCAGACGCAACTTCGTAGCGCTAGATTTTGGGAGTAGCCTATGAACTTGTAGTGGAAACAAGTAAAATCAGATATCATATGGCTGGCGCATACTGAGAATGAAGGAGAGGGAATTGGAATTCCCATAGTTAGGCATGACTGTATTATTTATAAATTTGATAATTTATAAATCCCTAAAGCAACATGTATTTAATTTAGTTTTACAATTTTCTCCATAACTTTATTGGCATCTTTTATCTTTGGAGAGTTTAGGAGGCTCTTTTAATTTAATATGTGACAATGGTGTCGATTACTATATTAACATTGGCATGAAGGACAAATTATTAAACTTCTTCCCTGAAAAGTCACTTGAAGTACCTGCTAACGGCTATAATTTTTTGTATTGAGAAAGTGAGATGTTGAGAAGATTATTGGCTATACATTATTTTGCTTGTCAATTCTTGCAAATGTACTGTTTTGGAGAAAGATATATTGGGAATGCACAGCCTGTTTTTCTTCATTGTACTTGAAAATGTACCCCATTTAGTGATCATGTAGCTTTTTTACCATATTTGCAGCAATAAAAAAACTCAGGACGGACCCCTTTCTGAAGGTATGCAGTCTAATATCCTTTGTAGAACTTATTTATTTATTTGTTTCCATGGATGCACAAGATTGCAAGATGGCATGTTATTTTACCCAGATTGTGGATTTTGCAATATAATACTTCTTCATTGATGTCATGCGTTTTTAAATCTGCAGAGCTCAAAAAGGCTACATTGTCTTGAGATTGCTTAAGCCTGCTGTTGGACCTTCAATATCAAAGAGAAGAAAAAGTACTAACATTTTGAATTTCTGTTCAAGGGATATCCCTTCTTCGGTCATACTTCACTTCATCAAGTCAATTTTTCAGAACTCCTTATGTATGCATGTGCCATGCACTAGAGTTAAGTGTGTATAACATTGGCTAACATATGCTGGATGGGTTTTCTTTAATTATTACGAATTTTTTTTTCTAGTGATCTCAATGATAGTCTATGAAACCAAAGTTAGATGGCCTGAAAATTTTTTGTAAAATCAATTTTCTTTTTCGTCTGCTGTGATGGAATGTATATGGGAAAAAAAAAGAAGGGGGAAAGAAAAGAAGAAAAAGGAGGAAAAATAAATGTCATTTGATTTCAACGTTCCCGAGTAATTGCCTCAAAATTTCTTTGTAAAAAGAGTTTAAAACAGAGGTCAGTAATATGGAGTTCCATTCCGGCATCATACATTGGGCATGTTATGGTGCCATATAGGCCATGTGGTTTGCATTGAGGCATGCCACATGCACGCCACATGGGCTATATGGCTCTATAGCGTGCCCGATGTATGGTATTAGATCAAAATTACAGTAATATGTGTGGTAATCGCGCGGTGCATAGGGTCCTCTGAATTGTACTCTCAACGCAAGTCTAAAGTTTTGATGCATAATGGAGGAGTGTATCGCAAAAGTGGAACCGTGATGAAATAAAAAATTAACTCTATAATCATTCTTTGAGTCTCCGTTGTAAAATAGACAGAATTAATGTAACACAAGTTGATTCATATCTTGATGATTTGATAATTGATAACTGCACAAATATTATAACCTTATTATTTATTATCTTTATGCAGCTCGGTGAAGCATTAGTTTTCTAGAGTCATTCTGAAATCCTAGGGCTGTATTCAACGAAGTCCTTAGATATTGAGATTCATTCAGTTGTTTTACACAGGACATGACACTTTGGAGGATTTGCTTAAATTGTTTTCACCCTAATATCAAATTAGTATTACGTTCTCTGTAAAATAACATATCAACAGTTTGTGCTATATTACTTCGTTTGTCTAGTATTGTAATGATGTTTAAACGTTTTCAATGATGTTATATCATGCTTGAACATTCCTAATACCTACTACCAAAACAAACACGGCAGAGGCACAATCGCCAACTCCATTGCGAAATTTGGTTTTGATCAAAACTTTTATTCCTTTTTTGTATTTTGATCGTATGTATGCCTCTTTGGCTTGGACCAAATTATTGGTCAAGAGACGCAATGAATGATATGTTTCCATTCAAAAAAAGAAGGGGTTATCACACAAACATAGCCATAGCAACGATCATAGCTAAACTAGAAAAGGGAATGGTAGATGCATGTTACGTCACGGCCTTCCTGCATGGTGTTGTTCTTCCGAATCTCTGGGATGTTGGACCAGTCATCTTCATCTTCTTGAATATAAAAGAAATTGATATATTCCTAATTATGTAATTTCTTAGAGTCGGTACTTGATCAAATATACCAGACAGGCGTGAAGCCAAGTTTTTAATTTTAGTAATAATGTTAATATATTATTATATATTATTACTCAACAAACGAAGTAATAATCAAGTAATAATAAAATACACCATCTTTGATCACCTTCTATCAATGTGTGGTGAAGTTTGAAGAAGACATCTTTTCAAGGGGGATGTGCGAATACAAATTAATAGCTGGTAAATGGTAAAAGAATTTCACATGTACACAAAAACCAATGTGTCGTAAAACTGAAAGAAATGACGCAAGGGATAAACACTGTAGCTTTAAAAGGACAAGTTTGTGATTCCAAAGGACAATTTTTGATCTGGAAAGTCTTTACCCCTTCCATCCTCTTCCATTTTTGCGCATCTGTGCATCTTTCACAACAGAATGAACAGATACTAGAAAGAAGAAAAAGCAATTTTAACTTTTCTCCATGCAAAACAATAGAAATTATTAATGGAAAGAAAATGACAATCTGCTGTATATTTATTGATTAGCCAGACTTGTTGACATATCTCAGATATTCAGAAATGGTTTAAAGGTTGTCTTAAACGTAAAATTCTTCCTTGGCCAAGCTTCTTTTCCGTTTGTTGAAGATTGATATTCTCTTCGTATCTTCGTGATATAAACCATCATGCAATAACAGTCATTGCATTTTGCAATGTGAATAACATTGTAGATGGTAATAAAAATTTTAAGTTTCATACTGTGAGAACGATGTTACTTTAGGAAAAAAAAATATTACGCTATATGTGATAGCTTTCTAGAATGTGTCTTATATTATGATATTTGTGTTAAGAAGTAAAATAAGCATGGATTTCATTTTAATTTTAGCATTAAAATCAACAATTTCAATTTTGAATAATAATGCTTAGACCAACCTACCGAGACCATCGTGCCCCCACACCCATATACCGTAGGTGGCAATGGAAAAAAAAAAATTATAACAACACTCCAAGGGTACCTAAGGCCAATAAAAAATGACTGGTGTTCAGCCCCAACTTTTAATAACTAGACCCTCTAAATCAAAATGTCTATTCTCGAATTGGTCACGGAAGATATAATAGATACTCTTGAAATACTAAAAATTTGTTCAGATGAAGGCGGATAGGGAAAATGCCAAACTTTGTAAAACACCACTCCGACCCCTCTCCCTCTCCCTCTCCCATTCAGAAACAGAAGCAATCAGTATCTAGATATATTCGTAGCTAGCTATGATTTCCATTTCATAAAATCAAAGAGGACACTAATTAATACCTAAAAAACAAATATGCCAGAAAAGTAAATTAAATTTGACAATATATGTTTGTGTCATAACTCATAAATTGTCACAGCAATACATAACTGTAATGATTTTTGTAAATGTTAAAAAACAGCTAAAATTTGGGGAGAACGATACGTAAAACTTATTGGAAGAGTAAATGACAATTGGGTGTGTTTTCTGTTATTGATGTTTTACAAATAAATCAACAATTTCTTTTTTTAATCACTAAATATTTAGCATCCAAAATCAACAATTACTACAGTTGTATCCCAATTGCCAGACGTACCCAAAACACGCAGCACGGCGGCAGAGTCCGTACAGACTACCCAAAACAAACAGGGCAGGTACACAAACGCCAAGATTCCGTTAACCCTACCGCCGTTACCATGAACCCAAAACAGAAACCCTAATTTTGCGGCAAATGAAATTAACCGGCAGATCTATCTTTTCTTTAATTAGGTCGGAGGAGTAGGCGGTGCCGGTAGGGTCGCCTGCGGCGGTGGATTGATGGTCGGAAAAAAAGGACAATAATAATAATAATATATTATTATAAAAACATAACATAACATACCAAATAGATTAATTAGAGGTCACCATACAAACATAGCAAATAGCAATGATAATAATAAACAAGACAAAGGGGGCTGCCGCTTCCTCCTCCTCCTTTTACTTGTTCTTATCTGGGAACGGGATGACCTTCCTAGATGGTGTTGTCCTGCTGAATCTCTGGGTCGTTGGACCAGTCATCTTCATCTTCCTGTGGGCTGTGGATGGTCTTGACTTGAATAATACGGATGATTTTGGGAAGACAAGCCAACGCTTGCTCCTCAGTTATGTCTCCATATAATATCAAAATTGAGTTCTCTACGTCATGATCAAGCCATTTTAACCCCTCTAACTCCAAAGCTTCCACATTCAGTTCCGTAATTTCATCTTCATCAGAAGACAAAATTTCCATCTTGATCTGTATGTACAAGGAACAACAACAAATTAAAGATATATATATCGGGCCGGTTCCGCTTACCAACTAATTTAACAAATAAATTTGACAAACAATCGTGTTCCTAAAATGAATCTGATGGTTGATATTTATTTTCATAATATTAATTACATTCCTGATCTACTTCCATACAAACACCGTAATTTTCCTTTTTAATTATTTCAATTTCCTATATTAATGAAATCCCCACAACCTACCATCAAAATCAATGTCCTTACGTATGTATTGCCTTCCTAGAGCCCCGAAGTTACTCACCAATATTTATCAATTGTCGATAAATAAATTCTTCGAGACAAAAAAAGTAAAACTAAAGAAAAATTTTCACGTCGCATAATGCATAAACTCCATGATATAACCTTCATTTTTTCTTTTGTATGAAAATGTGGATAAGATCATGTTTGTTATAAATTGCATTTGTATTTTTTATAAAATAAAATGATAAAAGCACTGTTAACAATTATATAATTTGTGCGATATGTACTTTAATCTTGTCTTATTTAATTTCTAGTTCATCAAGAGAATGATAATAATGTTATTTTTTCTATGAATACAAAACTGAAGTATGCAATTGTTATTTGAATGCCCATTAAGATTATTGTTAATGTCATTGAGTGTATGCTAATCTATCTAAAAATTCTTTTAGCTGCGATTTTTTCAATGACAAAATGTCGACATTGGTAAATTTAGTCATGAGCTTCATCTTTGTGGCTAATAATAGATAAACTGGAGGACAAAAGAAAAATTTGGGAAGGCAATTTTATTGTGGAGAGTACGAGATTGGTTGGAATATTAAAAAGGAAAACTGGAATGTTTGTATGGAAGGGGAAAAGGAAACATCAATTCGTCTATGAAAAAGAATATAGATCATTGGATTTTTTTAATCTAAGGAACACGATTGTTTGTCAAATTTATTTGTTAAATTAATTGGTAACCGGAACCATCCCGTATAAATATATGGTCAAGTTAATTAAATCTCATAAATGATCTCATATTCTATCTAACCATTTTTATGGTTTTTGTTGAACCGCTAATTTTTTCTTCAATGCGAATAACAAAAAATTTCGGTAATTTTCCTTTTGTTATTACCTAAAAATAAAAAACTAGTAGCAACTTATTATACAATTGTTCAAACGTTTTTGGCATAAAAATCAATTTAACTTGAGAAAAATATAGGATCTCGACAGGATCTTGCAAGATTGAACGATCCTCTATCTTATACCGATCCCATGCATGATTCTATCAAATTGCATCTTATGTATGATCCGAATCAATTTTGTAATTTAGGACTGTATGATCTTACGATCTTATGCGTCAGATCGGAATCATATATGATATTAATTAGTTATGCTATCAATACTATATATATTGGAAAAAGTTATGTATGCATTGTGATACTTTTGTGAAAGTGATACACATGAACACACAGTTTTTGACAAAAATTTAACACATGTACTTGATATAATTGTGATTATTTCATTCATGATTAATTTGGTTGGTTGAATTTTGTTAAAAAGTGAAAAGTTGTTATTTGATGTGATGAGTCTGTAAGATGTTAATTCTAGAATTTGAGAAGTATCCTGAAAATTCAAAATTCAAAATATATTATAAATCAATCCAATTATAAACAATATCAAACAGATACAAGTTTCTGTGCACTAATTTGTTGAGAGAACTTATGGGTTTGTCGGACTGTTCGGTTTAAGATCAGAAAAAATGATGAGGTAAGAACTTCCAACCAAATGGCCAATGGTATGGGGCTTCAGCCATACCTACCCCTGTCTCCATCGGATTATATATACATTCATGTTTAGAATGTCACTTAAAAGTATAAATGCGTTTGGGTTATTAACTTATTATTATAATTTAAGTTACGATGACATGAATGATGATGTTTTCTAAAGAAAAACAGATCGGGCCCAAACATCTAATTAAATGGAAAAAAGTCCAGTACTCCGTGAATTACTGAACTCGGTACTACTGACCAATTAGGAACCTGTATGTGGATTTAAGGGCCCCAATAAGTGATTTAATTTGGGCCTTGAATCTCACATATAAATCCTTGATTGGTCAGGAGTGCCGAGTGCTCAGTATTCCTAGAGTACTGGACTTTTTTCCTAATTAAATGCTATAAACTCATCTATGATCTAACACGGGTAAGTTGGTAGCATTTAATAGGAGGTTGGGCTCCAAACTTAGAACCATTATATATTGTAGTTATATACTTATATAAATAACTTTACGTATAATTTTAGTTTTAAACGTATATAGCCAAGTTAATTTAGCTCCTAAATGATCTTATATTCTGTCTAACCATTTTTATGGTTTTTGTGGAACCTCTACCTTTTTCTTCAATTCGGTAATTTTCCTTTTATTATCACCTGAAAATAGAAAAGTAGTAGCGACTTATTATACAATTTTTAGCTTTTTTGGCTTAGGCCTCTGTTTCATTTGCGGCCAATGTAAGATCTCGATAGGATTTTACAAGATTGAGCGATCCTCTATCTTATACTGATCCCACGCATGATTCTATCAAATTGCATCTTATGCCTGAACCGAATCAATTTTGTAATTTGGGACCGTAGGAACGTACAATATCTTATTATCAGTCAGATCGCGATCATAACAATTTTGATATTAATTAGTTATGCTATCAATACTCTACATACTAGAAAAAGTTCTGTATGCATTTTGATACTTTTGTGAAATTGTGATACATATGAACAGAGTTTTTGACTAAAAGTTAACTCATGTACTTGATATAATTGTCATTATTACATTCATGATTAATACAAAACTTCACTACATGGGCTAGTGTGTGTAACTCTCAGTGTGTGTATATATATGTCTAATCACGTTATAAAAATTAATTTTTACATGGCTCGAACAAGTGACACAATGGTTAGATTTTCACATTCTAAACAGAAGATTCTGAGTTTGAATTACATCAATCCCCCCCTCCTCCTTGTTTAAAAAATAATAATAATAATTCTTGCATTTTTACTTATAATTGTAATAATCCGGTCATTAGAATATTCTTTTGAGAAACAAGAAGACCATATATATTTGAGTTACGCTAGATATACAAATGAGTATACAGATAAGTTTACAAATTTGAAGTAAAATTATAACTTTACCCATGTATTGTTCTTTTTTATTTAGTGCACAACATGAGGTGAAATTATACAAATATGTTTACAAATATGAAGTAAAATTATAACTTTATCCATATATTTTTCTCTTTTGTTTAGCGCATAACATGGGGTGAAATATAATTTCACACTCTATTTTAAAACCCGTGTCATTACTACAGAATTAGAGAAAAAATAAAGAATACGCGTCGATTACTCAGATAAACTTAACAATGCGTAAATTATATGTGTTGGCAATTTTGAAAATAAATATTATACTATAGGAGTCGGTTCTTTACAAAGAACCGATGCCCCTATTATAGTTATACAATAACCGACGCCCAGTTTGCAAACGCCTCTTTCTAAAAGCATTGGCCAAGTCTGCCACTTCTTATTTTTCTTTGGCTTTGCCCATTTTCTTATGCAACGTCCATCACTCCTCTGTGCACACTGCCTCTCTGCAAATCTTGCTCAAACACGCTTCTTTGACTTTTGTACTCTCTCTTCCCCCTCCTATTTCAACCAACGGCACTGCAGTATATCAAGTAGATTGCTCAGGAAACAAGTGGTGAGATAGCATATGGTCTTGGACATCAACCGGCTGTTTTGCGCACCTTCAGCCAGAGATTAAGCAGGTAGGTTCCTGTTAACTTGATATTTTAGCGGAATCTTCCTTGGGTATTTAGTGGAATCTTGCTTAGGTTTCTGTTAACATGATATTTCTCTGATGCAGAGGCTTTAATGATGTCATTAACAACTTCAATGATGATGGCTGGTCATTATTGAACTCCAATGGAGCCGAAGATGTAGTTGTTGCCACAAACTCCTGCAGAAACCTAAGCACTGGTTCAAATGACCTCTACTTTATTGGAGGTATTCTTTGTGCCAAAACATCAATGCTAGTTCAGGTGATTATTTGCATATCTTTTCATATTTGATGTCACTTTCATACTTCTTAACTTTAGTTGTCTATTAATTTTCAATTGAGTTTGTGGCATTAAATTTCTTGACATGGATTGTGGATTTGTGATATATGCAAACAGTTCTATCTATTTTTATGTTAGATAACATTCTTTAATTAATTTTTAAATTTTTTTTTAAAATACAATATACGTCAGTTGTATAGGCTTGAACCAATGCCGATTGTTTCTTTTTATATATACATTTTTTAAAAAATTGACTTTAGACGTCGGTTGTGTGAAACACATTTAGGCGTCGCCTACCAACTGACGCCCATGCTTTTACTATATGCGTCGCTGCCATATGTATCGCCTTCAAAACCGACACCTATTGTACTATTTTGTAGTAGTGTGTGTGTGTATTTATCTATAAAATAGATTAATCCTAATATATGACATATGAAACTGACATTAATAAATAAGTACAACATAAAGCCCCCAAACAACATTATATTTCTGTTTCAAATAGTTTTGGATTAAGCGCTTGTTTGAAGCTCTTTATTTTTACAATTTATGAAAAGAATTGTTGAGTAGTTGTTAAGTCAACAGTCAAATCATGGTAGGTGAATATATAAAGAGAAAAAAATAAAGAGTTTCAAACAACCCCTAAATTAATCATGTTCACATATTTAATCACTTGCAGAAATCATATTACAAGGGAGAATGGTAACACACGTGCACAAACTGTTTATTCATATGGTTTTGTCTGGCAACTAGTGTCCAGTTCGACAAAGCTTAATTTTAGCAGGTTTTAAGAAAAAAAGTTGATAAAAATTACAGACTTCTGTGTAAAAATATAGACTTTTATACATGTCTAAAAGCTTTTTATTGAATCATTTAACCTGATTAAACAAGGCTCCTGATTTACTTACTATCAATTAACAATAATCTTGCAAAAGTTATTGCAAGTTTATTTATTAATTAATTTTACCCTTTCTCTTTTTTAGTTTTTATCTTTTTCTAGAACCGTAGTACTGATCAACGTTCCAAAAACGTGCACGTTCGAATCTCACCTAGAAAGCAAACAAGTCGCTCCTCTTATTCGTCGCAATGACATTTTATGTCATGAAAACGATAACATAATCTCCGAGTCCGACGACGATGATTGCTTCCGTTTTGTCACCTTAACCGGCTTGGGTACACTAGAGCCAACAAGATTAGGAAAATTAAGCCTGGCTTTCGAGCCATGCAACTTCAAAGCCTCTTGATCATAAGCCATTGCCGCATCTTCTGGTGTCTTGTACGTCCCAAGCCAAATTCTTGAGCCTTTTTTAGATGGATTCCTTATTTCCGCTGCGAACTTCCCCCACGGCCGTCGCCTCACGCCCCTGTATCGCTTCCACTCTGGTGGCGCACCTTCTCCGCCACCAGATTTTGACTCTTCTACCCTATCCTCATTGCTTATCAAATTATAATTATCGTCCAACTCCAATATCGCTGATGATACTCCAGAGCTAATTTCTGTCAAAAGTGGGCTAATATAGCTCGAGTTTTGCGTGTAACTAATTTCTGCATGATCAAGTGGACTCATTACCGGAAAGTTGTCGACAGGGAAATCATTGGAATCATTTAAAAGATAATTTTGTACGGTTTGCAGAAGGGCCATGTCGGAATCTGAAAAGGGTTCGGCGTACATTTTCAAGGACTACAATAACGATTCGGTGATTCGAAGTTAGGGTTTTTGTTCATTATTGCTAAGGTAGTTCTCTGATTTTTATATGAAACAGAAAATCCTATTCTCTGCACCAAGTTACTTCCATGAAGGTCCCTACAAAGCCACGTGAAAAATTAACTACTCTTTCTGGTTTTTGTTTTTATATAAGCATGACTAGGAAAATCCTATTAATTCTGAACAAAGTTACTTCCATGAAGGTCCATATCGAACTCCACGTGAAAAATAATGTTAAGTACCCTTGACCCAACAGGCCAATACGTGGTATGAAGGATTGGCCTGGAGACATTAAATAAATTAATAAATAAACAAATAAATAAATAAAATTTATGTTTATTTGTTTATTGGCTGGTAGATGTGCAGCATCCAAGAAAATGGGGAAAACATATAAAAATTATTGTTGCACTGTTTTGACTGATCGAGCAAAATATTATAAAATATGTTTCTGAATAGCAATTCAGGTGTGCCTGGGCATTAAATTAATAAATCATACTTATATAAAGTTTAGTGCCCAAAAAATCGAGCTTACAATTAAATAACTTTGCAACCAACCCCAAAGTAAAGTTTGAGGACTACCAAATTAGGTTGTAGAGATTAATATTAAAAAAATAAAAAGTTGTGGACGATTTTCTGAGTTGTGTTGCAATTGCAAGTAAAACGAAAGGTTAAGAAGTTTAATACCGAAAAAATAGAGCTTACAAATAATTTTGCAACAAACCCGGAAGTAAAGTTTGAGGACTATTTTTCATTCCGTACAAAATTATGTTGAGGAGGGTTAATATTAAAACTAAAACAACAATAAAAGTTGTGGACGATTTTGCAGTAGACACAAATTAAGGTCAGGTTGAATAATAATAATTCTATTTAAACAAAAAATTAGCAAAATAGACAATGTGACTCGTGTAATTATCATTAATAAATATAAAGATACTAACGCGATTGAAAACCTCAATCCTATATCATGTGATATAAGTTTGTCAAAATTTTTGCAAACCTTTTTATTCAAATATGCGAAAATTAAAGTTGATTAAAAAAAGTGTAACCTATGAACTTGGGAGAATTGTTGAATGAATTTCGATGATGTCTCTTCTTTTTAGAAAGATTAATTTGTAAAATTTCTTGATTAAACAAAATAGACGTGTTATTCATATAATTACTGTTCATTAAAATTTAAAAATAATGTGATTTACTGAAAAATTAAATCCTACCATGTAATAAAAGTTCATTAAATTTTTTGTTAACCTTTTTGTCCAACTATTACATTATGAAAATTAAAGTATATCCCAGCACATTCATGGCGTGGTATATACACACTACACCCATATATTAGTTGATAACAAAGTTTAACCTACGGAAAAACTTGGTAGAATTGTTAAGCAACGTCTCGTCTTTTCATAAAGATAGGTAAAATTTTCTTGATTAAATTAATTTTGTTCTCACCGCTTTAAGGGTTTTATTATTAAAATCAATAAGATTCCTCTCGCCAAAATGATGTGCATATAGCTGACGTGGATTTTTGGACTTTTACTTAAACAATATTATAAAATAAATCGTACCTTGGATTGTAAAATATCGATAGGCCCGCATAGTTACATCATAAATTGTACACTTGTGAAATGATGCTTCAATAATCCTTCCAAAAACTTAAATTAATCTCATTTTTGAAAACAACACTATTTATTGCTCTATTAAACAATTAATTTAAACGCTATAATTGTGTAATTTTATACTAATAGATACTCTGAACCAACCAGTAACAAGTTTTATTCCCCAATTAAAAAAGAACATAATTTCCACATGATTTATTAAGAATTAATTAATTAAATCGGTGGTTTATGGGATGATGACATGTATATATATAAACCAGAAACCTTTTGAGTTTTGATAGACAGCTTTAAATCCTTAATATATCCATACCATTAAAGAGTGTTAGAAAGAAAAATGTATGAAAATCCTATTTTATCAGATTCAGAAAGGGCATTTCTTCAATCCATACAAGAATTTCTTTTAAGTGATTCTGATGATTTTCCGTCACTCGGAGATTTTCCAGAAACGAGTTCAAGCAGTTCACCATGATTTCCAGCCCGAATTCGAGCTTTAACAGTACATTTAGTTTAGAAGAAAGCTCTGAAGAGAATAGTCAAGTGTTTGAGGAGAAATTATGCTCTGAGAATGTGGCTGAAGAGACGGAATTAGCTCCTGTGCCACCAGAGTGGAAGCGCTATAGAGGCGTGAGGCGGCGGCCATGGGGAAAATTTGCGGCGGAGATAAGGAATCCGTCGAAGAAAGGCTCGAGGATTTGGCTTGGGACTTTCGAGACGTCGGAAGATGCGGCATTGGCTTATGATCGAGCGGCTTTCAAGTTGCATGGGCGGAAAGCTCGACTAAATTTCCCCCATCTAATTGGCTCTCATTATGTGCTCGAGCCAGTTAAACGGGAGCGATCAGTCGAGCTTACAATATCATTTACGACGTCGACGGAAAATTTGGAAAGAAAGAAGAGGAGAATTAATTGATATTGTGGCTAATTATTTCCAATAGTGGTGTTTGAACTAGCTAGTTAATTTGTCTTGTCATAATAATTTGAAAATATTTGGATTCTTGCAAGGATAATTATGCATGCAATATAAGATGTCAGTGTTTTTAAGAAATCAAAGTGCAACTAATTATCTTGATTATTAGTTGTATGTTAAAAAAAATTATCTTGATTAATTAATTCTTAGACACACCATAAATAGTCCACGTAAAATAATTGATTTAATAACAATTAGGTTCTTTACGCATCCCTAAATATTTATGTTTCAAGTAAAAAATAAAAAGTTTAAAATCTCAATGCACATATATCATAGGAAACTTGTACTGCTGTACAAATTTCAATCAGTTATTTTTACAAAATCTATTCTATTTCAAAATAGAAATTAGAATTAGTTCGCATTAGCCTTTTCTTTTCCTTTTTGGCAGAAAGATACGAATTTATGATAGTTTATAATAAAAAAAAAAAAAAATCATCACTGAACCTCATGAAAATTTCCCACAGCAAATCAAACAAATAAATATATAAATAAATAGATAGTAAAAATTTGCGTGCAAATCATCTCCACATTTGCACATTCTTGTGAAACAGGTCCCTACCCTATATATTTTTAGCGGTTTCGTCCTTATATGTTTATATATACTTTTCATTGTTATACACAATGATTCCTACCCTATATTTGTTTAATTAAATTTCTCTACTTATCGGATGACATTTGTGACCTCATGCTCCGAAAATAATATATTACAAATTAAGTCATGAACCGATTAATTAGAACCATATATTGCCAAAAGATATTAAAAAAAAAGAGTATCGCGAATATAAAAAAGCAATAACGAGAATGAATTTATAATAGGGGGTGAGTGACTATCACCATGGTACTCTAGTGCTGGCGAAAGCTGATCGAGATAACGTAGGGATGAGAAAAGAAAGATTTTTTTTTTTTTTGGGCAAACGGATGGGAAAAGAAAGCAAATATTTTTTTTTTTAAATTTTTTTATACCTTTTGATTAGGAATTTTTTTATGAATAGATCTAATTACTTTGAACAATAATTTTCTAGCACCCATACATATGGGTGATATGGTTATATATATATATATACACACACGAATCGCGCATATACATGTAAGTAATTTTGATCAAGTAAGATGGTGTGATATAAAATCTACCATTGATATAATTTGTAAAAGGGTATTTTCTAGTCCAATCATTTTTAAAATGGGATGTCTTATGCACTAATTGTGAAGAAATTTTTGGCATATTAGATTCTTAACCTCATAAATCAGTTAACTGCTTCTCTTTGATGATCAAATCCAATAAGATGATCGAAAATTGGTGTGTAAAAAGATATAATATATATATATAATTTCTGAAGATTAGATAATGATGATGATAATTATAATGTATGCTTTTTCTGTATCTATAATAGAGGAAGCCTCTCTTACCATCTTGTGGTCGGAGATACCGAAAACACTAACTACAATTCTACGCTCTATGTTGAACAGAACATGATTCCCATATATATGGAGCCTTAGTACTCAATCAACAAAACCTAGCTAGGAAGCATTATACATTCTTGATCTCTTATTTGATTCGACATTTTCCACTGATGAAAACGATAACATAATCTCGGACGTCAATGACCTGGTTGGCTGCTTCCGTTTCGTCACCTTAACTGGCTCAGACACATTAGAGCCAATAAGATGCGGAAAATTGAGTCGAGCTTTCGCACCATACAACTCGAAAGCCGCTAGATCATAAGCCAATGCCGCATCTTCCGACGTCTCGTAAGTCCCAAGCCAAATTCTCGAGCCTTTCTTGGACGGATTTCTTATCTCCGCCGCAAACTTCCCCCATGGCCGCCGTCTCACACCTCTATACCGCTTCCACTCCGTTGAGGGAGGCGCAGTTAATTGATCCACCTCTTCATGAGCCACAATATTCTGGAAGCAAAAATTCTCGTCAAATACTAGAATATCTTCTGGCTTTAGAATCTCTTCTGGGTTTTCTTCCAAATCAAATGAACTACTGTTAAAGCTTGAATTTGGACTAGAAAACAATGGTGTATTACTCGAATCCGTCTCAGAAAAGTAAATATGATCGGTTGCAGTAAAATCATTAGAATCGTTTAGAAGATAATCTTGAATGTATTGAATAAATTCCCTGTCTGAATCTGACAAAACGGGATTTTGATCATACATTTTCGAGGAATCCCAATGCTTCCCTTTACAGTAGTACTGATCAAGTGAGATTGGTTGTCACGATTCTTGTTCAGTGTCAACATTTATAGGGCTTCTGATATATGAGAGAAAAACAAAGGTTCTTGATATAGTTATTTCCTTGAAGGTCCCTAAGTCCAAAAATTATTGCTACAGAGGATCCACGTGGAAAACTATGTTCAATAACAAATATTCTTGAAGTAAAATAAAGGGATACAAAAAATTTTAGGGAAAAAAATCTTGAGCTACCATGTTTTGTACCAGTATCACTAACTGAAATAAAAATAATCTCTCGCTATATATATGTCTATCGAGATTTTCTCGTCAAGCGCACAAGTGAGAGAAGATCATTGGATAATCTACATATGAGTTGTCCAATAATCTCTCATTACGTGTATGTTTGTTGGGAAATTAAGACTACTAATTGTACAAAGACAACACATGATATCTATATGTGAATTCATGCATTAATATCAAATTTGAGCTTTCATATATGAAAAATGTGTCCTATATGTGCAAATAGTGGTATTAAAGTTTTTCGGATTTTTATATGTCATCCTCAAAGACACGCATGTGTATAATATGTTGTTGTTTAAATTAAATTATTGAGTTGATTATTAATAAGTGAAAATAAATGCAGCATCCAAGCAAGTGGTAAATATATATACTATTGTAGCGCTGTCTTGACCATCATCGACGTCATCGTAATTGTCGTCATTGTTATTATTTTGCAACCGTCCTCGCTATTGTTATTATTAATAAAAAAGAAAAAATCTATAAGAGAAAAAAAAAAAAATCTATAAGAAAAAATCTAGTGAGCACTAATGTCGAGACGACACCTTTGGTGAATGGTGGATTTATTTTTCATTTTTTTTTCCCTTAGTTATTACTTTTTTATCCACAGATAGGAAGAAAGCGTCACGATGGACTTTTGAGTCGTGGCAGATTCGCCCCCACTTACCTTATTAAAAAAATGTAAATAAACAGAATAGGTAAAAGACATCATTGTGGAATATTATGTACTTGTGAGCTTTGAATTTTTTTCTTATGTGGAGTTCTTTTGATTTTATGAACTTCATAGATGTGCAAGGGGTGTAGCTCAGGAATTAACAGCATCTCCAACCCCACAAATTAAGTCATACAATGTAGAGGTTAAAAACTCAAATTTCAAGTTCCTTATTTAGGATTTTCCGCTCGTAAATAATTTTCTCCAGCCTTTAGATTATGCTACCTCTGTCTAAAAAAGATAGTCTTATTTCATTTTTCATATAGATTAAGAAAAGTTCATTTAATAGTATTGGAAAAGTAAATTTTAACATAATTAATCTATTATACACTTTGATTTCCGATCTATTATTTCATTTTAATGATTCTATTTTTTTATAATTGAAGCAGATCAAATATTTCATTGTACACATGAGACGTGCTCCCCCTTAATTTCTTAATGCTATGGTTTGTCATTATCCTTCTGATATAAAGTCGGTTGATTTTTAGCAATATTTCCTTTCATCTGTATGCAATATCTTTTTGCATTATTTAATTTGTTAATTTTAAATTTTTCGATCTCAACTTATAAGGTGTATATATATTGCAACATAAACTTAATTTCATCCAAACACCTAATGGTAAATATATGCACATATTCTATGAACTCCATAACCATATGTCCATAATTTGGAACAAGTTCATCATCTACAAATACAAAGATACAAAATTTGACAAAATCTTATTTTTCTACATATACCACATCATTTTATATCATTGATAATTACACACCACAAATTTTTATGTCAAAGCTTGTGTTTACATTTTTGTACAAGTGATACATGTGGTAACTTTGTACAATTCAATCAGGACACTTTCAAATGGTGTTACAGCGCCTCCTTTCTCGTGTAGGTGCATACGTGCTTCCATGCACTCAAATGGGATGGGAGGCGCTTTGAAAATTTTCACTTGAGTTGTAGCCATTTTATATCCATTGGAAAGCCTACCCTCTGAACACCAGTACATGAGTACTTATGTTACAAGCGCACAAAAAGTTAACCCTTGAAACTGCGACTAATTTCACAAAATAATCATATAATCACATATATCACTAATATCATCATAGTAACATCATATTGTCACGATGGTCATAAGCTGGCTACAAAAACCACATTTACAAAGTAAAATATTCTTGCCACGGTACAACAAATTTAAGTTATCATGAGGAAAATTGAATTTTCCAAACCCCATCACTCCATTGTTATCCAACAAAAAATGAATGGAAAAAAAAAAATCATTGGTCCATGGAACAGTTGAAAGATAAATATGTATACATATAAGCCAAACAACACAAGTATATACGCATACAGTGGAGCAAAGATCTAAAAATTGTTGAAAGAGCACCCAGGGTTGACATGCACCAGTCGGAGGCTTAATTTCATGCAAAGATTTACCATCACGGTATGGAAAGAACAATTAGAGAACAGACTAATCCTCTCAAGGGGATGTTGCAACCGCTGTTCCTGTCTCATTTTGAGGGAAACCAAATTTGTCAAACAGCCCCTGAAATTTCAAGACAGAATATATAATGACAGAGATATTATTAAAAAACAAAAAAAAAACAAAAAACAAAAAAAGCGATAGTATTTTATACTAGTATACATGCGTCATGCATACCATTGCATCGTTGATTGCATAAGCCACACAATAGTGTTCCTGAAAAAAAGAAAAGTAATTTTACTAGAACAAAAATCCCCAAACTCATTTCATTGCTATATTTTAAAAATCACTTTGAAGCAGTAGTAACAAAGTTCTTGCCTGCAACATGTGGAACTCTTCAAACTCATCGAACAACTCCAAGCGTTCAATCCTGACGAAAAGAGCACAGTTGAGAATACCCAAAAGAGCGTCTCTAAATAAATGCAAATGCGGAAAAGAAAAACGCACACACAAAAATCGTAAAAGGAAACAATAACATCTTAGAACAGCAAAAACCAAACGGTGAATGCTCTAGCACACTCTTTCAAAATTCGTATATCATTCAGACAGCAGTGGTTACTTACTAGAAAGGGTAAATGTACTAATGACATTCCATGTCCATACAATTGTTAGCAGTCCAAACTAAGATATACAATGTGATATATTAATTTCACATTTAAGCTGCTCGATGAACCACCAGTTAGAAAATGGAAAACGACTACTTAAGGACTAGTATTGAAAATTTCTTCAGCCTCATCAAGTGCACCACAGAACTTGCTGATCTAAACATTTCAGGTTCAACCAACTTTAGAGCCAAAGATTTCAACTTCATTACTGAAAGCAGAAAACTTCACTAACATATCATTAGATGGATTCTTCTTTTACATAGGGATATTTTCCATCAATTCTAATCCAGAATAAGCATACAATGGTGAAACCCCTGGAAAGAACTTCTAAGCCTAAAATGGCCCCAGGTACAAGACCGGATCACTGTAAAGGAACAAAATAATTTATATTGAGTTAAACAGAAAAATCAAAATTAATCCATAGAGAGAAACACATTGTCAAGGAAAAACGGAGGCATCAAATCAGTATCTAGACAGCATGTACCTGCGTTTTTCCTGGGCTTCAATGAAATTACCATACACTCTCAGCATGTCCCAGGCAACAGCTCTCTGAAGTCAATAGTAATCATAATAATGTGAACATCTAACCCAGCCAAAAAGAACACCAGAAAGAACAAGCCAAACAGGGGGTGAGACAGATGCAATAAGAGAAAAGGATGAGACCTGAAACTTTTACGCCTAATCTAGAGAAGGGTAAACCAGAACAGAGCTCAAATGCAACCATTAAAAGTATTCCCAACCTATTCATTTTAAAGGTTAGCTATAGAATATTCATTTTCACAATACAGAAACGGTTTCAAATCTTAAAATCAAACAGCTAAATCTTGAGCTTATCTCTATCTCCTAGCAGTTTAATTAGCAGGAAGCTTTTGTCCTAATACCACATTCTAATGTATATAATTCATCTATTAGGCAAGCCTGTCTGAAGTGGGTTCCTGCTAATAGACAGTACACACAACTACATATATACTCCTGCCTTCCAGAATGCTAATTAATTTATGTCGTAAATATCTACTAACGTGTCACTAAAATATTGGGACCGGTGTTCTAACTAAAACTTTGGCTTTATTCTTGAAATATAAAATGTAAAAACTACCAACTGAATTCTACCAAAGCACTATCTTTCCTTTCCTTCATATGATGGGAAATTGGACATTGCTTTACTTAACATAGATTACCTGCCATCCTTGATCAAGAAAAAGTTTCTCCTTTTCAAGCAAAGTTGGTGTAGCATAAATGCCCAGTAGCGCACAACCTCGATTCTGAAATGGAAGGTCATTATTAGATCTACTAAGGTACAATTTTTGTATAAGGGTATCTTTAATGGGTTATCATTTTGGTTCAATGAGAAAGAGGGAGGGGGAACTAATAATAATAACAAATAGAAATAAGCTTCATTGGTACGTAAAGTAGCATACAGAAATAAAAGATAGGGTGATTTCATTTTCTACATGCATAACCCTTGAATCTGTTGATTGGAATTTCTTGTGTTAGCACAAAAAGAAAACCGCGAGTAAGATGCTGCCATTTTTGCATAGGCCTAAAGACACTCTCATTAATAGAAGCGACAGTATTTCAGTAGAAAATAACTGTATAAAATGGATATGCTTAACATAACGTGGCATGTGATGATTGCTAAGAATGTAGTTGCTTTAGACCTTCCTATACATCTAGAAAATGGCAATTAACAAAAAAGGAGTGGCAGACCATGATTCGTGTAGCCTACCCAAATTTATAAAGAAATGTTCTATTTTCTAGTTCTTTTTGTCGATTTGACTGTTTCGATTACCAAATAGAAATAATAATTATTATTATCTTCTAGCAGACAGTCATGAAAAATAACAAAAGTGGGAAATGTTGTTATTCTTCGATGGCGTTCTTATCCTTTTTCAAGTTAAGAAAGAGGCAGAAGTACCTCCAGATTTCTGATCATTTGTTGCCCAAAAGCATCATCTGGGAGAATCTGACAAACAGCATGATTATGTCAGTGAAGCAATTAGAGTGAAACAAATCAGTTGCCGCGAAAGCTAGGAGCACGATGCACAAATGTGAAACCACAAGGACCAGAATAGAGGAAATCTAATCAGTAGAAGTCGAGAAACCCAAAGATAATTGAAATTTGGAATTTAAATAGTTTGCTGACCTGCTCATATAAGAAAAATACAGCCGTAGAAAATGTCTTAGCAGCCCATCTTACTATACCACGGCTTGAATCTGGATCTAAGTATATGAGAACACATTCTGCAATTATAAATGTTGGCAAACTGATAACAACATCAGCAAGGTTTCATTGTTCTTCCTCATGAAACAGAAATATAAACATGATCACTTATCAGCACCATACGTCGATCTTGTTCTGAAGGGGGCGGGGGCCAATAAAAGAACAAGCAACACCTAAAACTGAAACTTAGCATGGAAGTTATTCACATAGAGGGGAAGAAAAAAGGAAATTAGACCAAGATCCAAATTCACAGGATATCAAACATCCAAAAGGCTGTATGATTTTCTGCGGCACATATCTAATCATGTTATAAGTTTATGCCAACATCAGAAGGTCACAACGAAAATAAAATAAACAAAATGGTAAATGATCAGTACCTTAAACAGCCTTTTGAAAGATCCATTTAAACAATTATGTACCAGCACATTATCCAAGACCATGCATCTCAGCCCCATGAACAAAGAAAAGGCTAATACAACAAGATAAACTTTATTCTAAATGAACTTAGAACCAGCAATATTATCCTTTTGGCATAACGTGGCTGTGCGCTATGCACACATATGTACACACTCACAGAAACATGCATAAACATTAGCTAGAGACTTAAACAGACCAAAAACACCACATGGTTCCCTGGGTGAGGGTGCTGAGAAGAAGACTGCCTATGAACCTAACTGAAATAAAATGTAAGCAACTCTGAAGCAAAAACTTCTCCACTAGTACCGCGTCAGAGGAATCAAGCCAAAAAGAGTTACATCAGACACCTTTCATCAGCAGTTTAAAAATCAAGAGTTTACAATCATATATCATCCTCAAGATCATATCAACAAGCAATAAGATGAACTTTAGAACACACATCAGGAATTCAAACTATTTAGGTAGTTCTTGTCACATTCATAATTTCAGTGTACGTGGCAGAAAAATGAAGCAAACACATACCTGGGGTCCATTTTAGCTAAAGTTACAATATCATCCAATTTTTGTAAATCATGCAAATCAATTGGAAGTAGTTTGTAGTGATCGCTAATCACTTCCCCCTTCTCTGCACAAATATAATAGCTTCACTGTTATAGAAAAAACTTAACAAAACCAAATAATCAAATCCATTAAACCAGAATATATGCTGCGTAGAAAATAGGTTGGAACTCATGACCTAAATTGAGGTTATGAATGTAATAGGGAATAAATAACTAAAATCCAGAAGGGCAATCGAGTCAGAACGGCAATAGCAGAGCTCACAACACATTAGAATATTTATAACCAACCAGCTTATTAACAATTTTGGCAATGTATGTCTCACCAAATGGAAGCCTCGGGATAACTCAAAATGTGCAACCCAATTATTGCTAAAAAGATACAAACGAACTACCAGGAGCTTAAAGATATTTCAAAATGTTCTTGTGTCAGGAAATTACAGACAGAATTCCATAATGGTCTAGTTGAGTTTGGAAAATCATGAATACCAGGGGCCTACTCCTTTTATCTGTCCCAAGTAAGCAAACAGTACAAAATTTGTGGGTTAAGAACTTAATGCTTCATGCTAGAGAAATATACGAAGTCGGCTATGCTGCTCGGACTTTTTAGAAGTGTTGGGTTCGGGTGGGTTTGCATGTCAGATCCTTTATCTTCGAAATGTAGGAGACAGGGATATGGCTGAAAAGGATGCGAATATTGGACACTGGTGCCGGGATACGGTAATTTTTTTAGTAAATTTTATTTATTTTTTGGTTAAATTAGGAATGTATAAAATTTTTTTCACCAAATACGTGTATTATATTAGTGTGAATTATATAAGTAATGTTAGACTTTTTGATTTAAATAAGTTCGGATCAATTGTTTTAAAAAGGTCTGGCCAAAATGTTTTAAAATCAGTGTGTCGTCTTCTTCACTAGAATTAGGGTTAGCAGATTGTCTTCTTGTTAGCAGCCACTACAATTAGGGTTCCACCAGTTCCAGCAGTCACTGCATAAGGGGTACTGAAACAACATTGTCGTCATCTTCTTCTTCTTGTTCTCCTGTGGTTCTTCTTCTCTCATGGCCATGTCCGATATCCAATTGAAGGATCCGGGGCGGGATCCGCACCCGCACCCACGTTGTGTCATGTCAAGTGAGTTTGGCGGCCAGAAAGCCACATCCGAGCAACATAGGAAGTGGGTTATACACTTGTTGCCCTCAAAATATATGGCAAAAAGTATGTTTGACCTTTTACGTTTAAAACCAAAAATGGGAAATTAGCACCCTGTTAATATGCATCAAAATTGGTGCTAATACCGCGATTATCTAACTTGCATCATTTAGAATGAATCCTTTAGCTAACAAGAAGTTGCATAAGCAAATAGAAGCACTTCTAGTCTCAAGCACCCTGACAATGGATGTTCAATATATACCAAAAATGCCAGTGGTCATGATTCTGTTTTAGTAGCTGTACATAAAGTTAATAAACTGGGTCTCACTAAATTTCAGATTCTGAGCTATTGCTTCATGTTGCTAACCGGTTCTTACAAAAAGAAGTCCCCGTCTATGATTTCCCCATTACCTGCTAATTAGTGCCAGTTCATGTCATCCTAGACCTTTGAAGACCACATGAACAATTGTATCATATAGATGAGAAACTATCTTGAAGAAAAAACTTATGACCTCAAGCCTGATATACATTATGGGTATAGACGAGTTAAAAACGTCATCATGTTTTGACATCTCTCTCAGAAAATTATCCTAAATATCCAATATAAAAATTTGTTCTCAATCACTTGCTCCTTTGCTTTTTACTTACAAGGTGTGGAAATATTTTTTTTACTAGACACGCATGCAGATCTGACTAGAAGGCATTATGCCATTACCTAATACTGCATAGTGCAGACTTGTTTTATTTCCGAGCACGTTCAACCTAGTAATTCCTTCATTTTTTCCCCTGGTTGACAATCCCATATTCCAATTTTATGCATTCCTTCTACTATTGTAACTCTAGTTGATGTCATAATGGATGTCGGATCAGTATGCAACTTCATAGATTTGTAGTCCGAGTCAAAACTTGGTTTGAAGGGAAGCCCATTTCCTATGGTAAGATCTTTGCACATTAGCTAGTCGAACTCAAATTCTCTCAACAGAGTATAGATGGTAGAGAATGGTATGAAAAATGACACAGGAGACATCCCAGAAAAAAATTACACATTTTGAGCAACAAATTTAAGAAATTATTTGGCGTATTTTCATTGGTTTCTTTCAGTAATTATTAAGTCCAAATTACATAATTTCCTGTGTATGATGTTATAAATTCTCCTTTACTGGGAATCTTAAGCATAAATAGTAGAGTGTTATAATTTAGACCACTAGTTAGTAAATACAAATAACGATATTGACATCAATTCTTTTGTCCCAAGACTACAATTCTTCTCCAGTTCTCCATCTAGTACTATCCTTTCTCTCTCCAATTTTTGATCAACTGTATTTTGACAAAAATCATTTTCTCAATGGATCAGCAAGGTTAAAGTTTGATAAATGATGAGAGAAGTTTTACAAGTCCGAATCTCAGTAAATGTTGGTGGTAATTCTTACCATGAGAAATCGATGCAGTTTCACCAACTTTATCCCTCAACTGACTGTGGGCTTCAATAAGAGCAGCTTTCTTACTGGTCACCTAACCAAAAAAAGGGGGAAAAGTGATAGTATTGCAAGAGAAACCAAACTAATAGCATCATGAAAATTTCAACAATTGGAAAGAAGAATAGCATAACCAATGTAGGGAAGCCAACAAAGCTGCAGACTGGATGGCCAATTTTGGTAATAAGGTTCATGGCTTAGAAGTATATCAATTACCGGAGCTTAAGGGAGAGATACATGGAATAATTAGAACGAAGAAAGAAGGAATCCCTCCTATTAGTAGAATCAGGGTGCAGGAATAGATAGGGATCTGATTGTTCACGTTTTGTATATTTGCATTATAGTGGTCATATAGGCGGTAACTGAAGAATCTCATGCATGTAATTTTGCTTTTGCTCTTGAAATTGTCCTTTTCACTGGGAGGTAAGGATGGTTACGGCCCCCTCCTCAAGTTGTAAGGTTTTCTTTTTGGATATAAACATAATTGTATATCAAGCTTGGATTTTTTAGCAGATATACTCCCTCCCCACCCCACACCCCAAAAAAAAAAAAAAAAAAAAAAGGAAAGTAACTCACAAATTCAAGATCCATACCTCTTTGAAGTCTAATTCAACATAAAGAGAAGGCGCTTTCCCTTCATCCTATCAAAGAAAAATAAAGTTAGCCCACAGATAATTTTCATTTTTGGAATCGAATTAACATATTAAGAACTTGTTTGAAGCTCTTTATTTTTCCTCTTTATAATTTCACCTAACATGATTTGATTGTTGATTTGATAACTACTCAACAATCACCACACATTTCAAACTTCAATTAAATCTCCACCATTCATTTCCATTCATTATAATTTCTCTTTATAAATTGAAAAAATAAAGAGCTTCAAACAAGCTCTAAAATAAATTATCTCAAAAAACATATGAACTCTAAGTACATGCAGAGTCTCAGGGAAAGATCGTGTAAGCATTTAACTACAATTCTAACCAATACAGTGTTTGGGGACAATTTGATTTTTACAGGTCTGATCATGCACCTGCAGTTATCAAAAGATGACAGAAAAAAGTGAACTTTTTTGACCAAACATCCTGTGAATTTTCTGTATTACCCCTCCTGATGCAAGATTAATGCTTGACTTAAAAGGACAAAATTGCCTATTAACAGAAAAATAGGATTTAGCAAATTGAGTGGGCCTATCATCCGATGCTTTTGCTTTGGGAAAGAAAAGCAATAGTCAAAAGATTTATTAATTTTGGGCAAAATTTTTCTTCAGACAGACCCACTTTACAGAGGTTCTCCTTGGACTCAAGTATGACAACTTCATCCACATAGATGTCTCTAAATTCAAACACACAGTACATTTAACATCGTTTATGGTTCACTCAGTAAGGATAGATATCCCATAAAATCTCTCTAAACTATATTAAAAATGATCTCCCGCCATATGTCTTATGGGATTATGGATGGCAGGAGATCGGGACTAAACTATAGATCCCTATGAAGCTCTTCCGATCTGTGAGTGAAACTAACTCTTCCAGTCTAACCACTAAGAGATTCACCATTATTATTGGGGAAAGGAAATGCAATTCAAGTGTAATACTAAACTTGGGGAGGCACTACATACACAGGGTGTAAGCCATATGAAACGTGTTAAAAGCAAGATCGGAAGAGCATATAATTCCCATATCTGTAACACTGTAATTTCTTTTTTTAACTATTACACAATATTAAAGGAAATAGGACAAAATTTCTTCAAGAAAAAAAATATCCAATTTCATCATTACTCAAGTTAATTGTGAGAAAAATAATTCACGCCTCACACGAAAGCTCAAGCACCTGTAACTGAAAGTAAGTAGTATCAAAGCCAGCTCCCAGTGACAATATTTGCTTCTTGGTATTGCCTTGCTCGTCAGTTTTCACTTCACAATCAAGAAATTGATGAAGAAGCTTTCTGAATGCCGCATACCGAGCAAAATATCCTTGATATTACAAAACTAAAAATGAATAGGTAGCACATAATACATGTAACTCAGTAAGCAAGGTACAAATAGAGAATAATCAAATCATACCACGATTAATTATTGGAGATCGCCTCACTGGTCTTTTTACAAACAAATGAATGTAGTCATCCCTCATATATCCCTTTTTAACACAAGACCTATTGACCAAACACGGAGATAATTACTATCAATTAGCAAAACCATAAATTATCTATTCATGTTTAAAGATAATCTCATAAACAAACTAAACATAATTAGCAGCAGGACAAGTCTTCCAGTGCAATCAAATATCACGTTATCAAAACCTTTACTTAAATAAGTGTACAATCATGTTTTAAAAAGTAACAGAATAATTAAAGAGCTTATAGGTTAATTGTATGATGACAAAAAGACATTGCAAATACATAAATTGTGATTTTGTTACATTTAATTTACTTCCCCACCCAATCTATTCCAAACACGGTTTGAAAATTCGTAAAACAATAATATATTCAAGCATTTGCTAATTTGCACATATTTCTGGCTCCACCAATTTTTTGTTCTTCCTAATTGACATATTCCTTCGTCAGATTTGTACCAAATGTTATAATATTACAACTAATATGCTAAAAAGAAATCATCATCACTAAATTTAATTAAAACATTCCTCGGTATTTATCAGCCCCAATTGCCAAAAGCGAAATTGACAAAACAAAAAAAGAGGCTCAAACGATGAGGATACGTACAGTTTGCTGGCGCAAGCGTCGTCATTTGTGCCCTGAACCGCCGCTCTGTTGCTGCGCCAATCGCCCCCCGGTCTCGCCATTTTTCCGCAGTGAGAGAGAGGAAGAGAAAATCGCGGAAGGGTGAAGTCAAATATATCTGAAAT
>CAVNYN010285001.1:0-11540 GCA_963692815.1 Nyctanthes arbor-tristis | reverse complement strand
CCCTTCGCCTGGGCGGCGTTTATTGTTCATCTTGAGCCATAGACCCCTTCGCATGTAGGCGGCATGATCATAAACATAAGATACAATTCGGGGAATTTCAAATCATGCATCTCGAAAATTCTTAACATCACATTTCAAATTTCATAAATTTCTTGAATAAGAGAAGAACTTTCAAAATATCTATAAAAACATTTTTTTTCTCATAAACTTCACATCATCACATATAATCGAACATAATAAATTTCATTTACAAGAGATTGAAGAAAATTCCACTCACTAGATATATACGTGATTTAGTTTGGTTGATATGCTTTTCTAACCTCCTCTGTGTCCCTTGTAATATAAATTGATAATAGAGTCAATAAATCATTATCTTATTTCATCCATCAATATATAACTTAATTCCTTTACACTTCTCCTCTCATTTTCATTTATGTTCTTTGCAACATAATTCTTTTACACTTCTCCTCTCATTTTCATTTATGTTCTTTGCAACATATTTCATTAATTAAAATTCTCTACGTAACTAGAGTTCATAAATATGAAATTTCCATGGAGTACAATTTTTCATTTCATTAAACTTTCTAAAATTTCCTTATTTTCACATTAAACATATAGTTATCCCTCCTATCTAATCATTCTAGATTTTATTCCATCTTAAAATGATAATAATGTCACCTAATAAAATCTTAAATATCCACTAGAAATAACAACATTACTTTTCATCTTTAAACATTAATCTTTATCCTTTAATAAGATTTTCTACACTTGCTCTTAAATATTAAATTATTCATGTAAATACTCTAGTCTTTATTTTACCTTAGAAATTGAAGGTCATCACACATTCAAGTCTTAATGCCTACTAAAGTAACAAATAATACTAATTCTAAATCTTTAAACACTAATTTTTAGTCTTAAATAATTTCCACATTTACTATTAAATCTTAAGGCATTCACTTCTTACATTCATTCTTAACTTCACCACTTTCTCAACTACCATAATACCATTTCATAAACCATCACACTAACTTATGTCAAATTTCACTTCATTTACTCCATATAAAGCTTCAACTATACCAAAATTTCATCTTTACACTACCTACTAAAAATCATTATAATAGCATCAAGAATCCCATATTTCATAATCAAATAACTATTTGATGCATTTAGAACATATATTAAATAAAATCATAACCTAATATTAAATGTTCCTAAAATTTCCATGAATCCTATTTTCTTAATTTATGTAAGTCCAAACCCTTAGAGCTAAACACTTACTTACTTGTTCTTTGTATTCCCTTCCCAAGATTCTTCCAACTTTTCCCTTTTTTTCCCCCCAAAATTCGGCAGAGAACTTGGACGGCTTCTCTTCTCCTTTTCCTTTCTTTCTTTAGCTTTTGTCTTGCTTTTGCTTTGGTTTTAATTTATACAATATATATATATATATTATATGTATCAATTGGCCCAACTCAGTCTCCTGAGAATTTTGGACCTTTTTTTTCTCTCTCTTTTTTTTAATAACATAATTCTTGTTTCCACTTTAATCCTAAATTTTGTGTGCACATTAAATTTGATCCTTATATTTTTAATCGATTTCGTAGAATGGATGAACAAAAGAATTGAGATGTCACATAATCAATATGCCAAAAGCGTTTTAAATACAAATTACAACTCTTGTCAAAATTAAGAGGCACGACTTGTCAATCAATTCTCTTTTGTTCATTAGATGAGGTGGTATTGTTTGTCATCTTCAATTAGTTTAAAGTTGTAGTATTTGTATGAAAGAACATGACATACGCTAAATAAAAGTCACTTTATATATAATATAACTGAACACAAGCTTGGGAGGCCTTTACATGTGAAAATGGGACTCCCAATCTTGTTACAAAAGCTTTCATTATATAGTTACCATACAAGTCAAGTTTTATTTAGTTATTTAAGTTTCCTTACATATACTTGGCTTACTTCTATTATTACTTCTTATCCTATTAAACAAGAAACATATGTCTATCCCTCATAATCTTATCATTGTGCAAAAGATTGAGGGAATAGGAGCACAATGTATCAAACTCGTACGAGGTTCCCAAATACATTACAAACATTGGCTCATCATCGTAGTAAGCCCAAATGTCGGTTTCGATCACATGCATAATTTGACTTGCATCGTGGGACAATCTCTACTCATCTGCCTTCCTTTCAAAGATCTCTCAGTGGATCATCTATAAAAGGTTAATCACATACAAAATGAGTATAAAATACCCTGTGAGTAATATATTATTTCGGTTTACCAAAGGGTTATAAAAATCATTTCATGTTACAATCTTAAGAACATTAAGATCCACAAACTTTTTGAATGCATTATAGGGCCAAAATACTAGAAGTTCCTACTACCCATGGCGCCTTATAACCTTTCAAATACCAATATGGTAGTAGCAACACAATATAATCATAACAAGTTTTCGGTTAGCTTTTACCGGATTTCCAATCTTTCATTAATCTATAGCAATTAGCATGGATCAAAGCAAAGCAAACAATACAAAATGGATAGAGGGACTCTAGCACTTCTTATGCAATAAAATATTTCAACAATATCCAAAAGACATACATTTACTTGAAACTTATTTGAAACTTATGCATGCAAGTAAACCAAAGTAATGAATTACTCACCTTATTTTCTTATATCTTTGAAGTTGAGTGAATGTTAGTGTGTGGCAAAACACCTTCAATTTCTTAGTATAGCTAAGCAAAATAACCTTTAGAATGTGAATTCTATATGTATATGAACTATGCCTTGTTTGAAGAGATAAAAGAGAGCTTTTGAAGGTCTTTTGAGAGTGTTCAAAACCATGCACAATTTATAGACGAATTTTCCTTCTTGTTTTCTAAAGGTTTTTGAGTTCCACCAATACAAAGGCTCTCACTTGTCTTATAACAATGAGTTAAATTGGATGGATAAGAATTCTTTCTTGTAACTCAAGATGTCATCTGTGGGAAATGCCCAGTGTATACAAGTGTACTAGATTTTTCCCTTTATTTATTGATCAATCCCTTTACCTATTGTACTCTATAAGTGAGTCTTTGTATTTTCGACTAGTCATCCAGTTAGAAGATTTACTTACCGAATACTTATAGTTGAATATCAAAAAGAATTATTATTCCGAAGATATCACTATTAAAATAGAGAAATTACAAAGGATGTTACATGTAATAATTTTTTTAATTAAAAGTGACAGCTGGTGTGGTATGGAGCTTTAGGCGGGAAACATTTTCTAATTGCTCCAGATGAAATTGCAATTACACCAGACAAACTGTCATTTAATATATATATATATAGATTACATTTTTTAAATTCAGCCGGAATTGAGATTTCCAATTTTTTCCCCTTAACTCTAGTTAGAAATTGGTACTAGAATGACTTAGGCTTGGGCAGAAAAACCAGGGCCCGTTGGGTTACCTGAAGTCGGCCCAAATTGAGATTTCCAATTTTTTTCCCCTTAACTCTAATTGGAAATTGGTACGAGAATGACTTAGGCTTGGGCAGAAAAACCAGGGCCCGTTGGGTTACTTGAAGTCGCCCCAAATAGATAGAACTCGACCAGGTATTGAGTAGAACTTTTTGGATTTTGATGTGAATACCTGAATGGGAAATCAAACGGGTTTGAGCGGACTTCGGGTTTGAGTTGAAATTTGAAAAGCCCGAATTTTTTTCCTATTTCTAGGATTTTTAAATTTTAAATTTCTGACCCTAATTCTATCATGACCCATAAAATTGCATCTTTCACTTCACAATCGACATCCACTATACTCATTTCCTTCACTAATGCGCACAACAGAACTCTAAATCAGTGCAAAAGATGAAAATTCAAAAGGAAAGAGTGAAAAAACTCGTCATGTATATTGCGGGTATTATGAGTATCTGGTCCGTTATAATAGAAGAAAATTAGACGTTTGAAAGTGCAAACCGTTGCTCTACTCCATAATCAGAAGTGCCATTCGATAAGACTCCATTTCCCGGGTCTGTAACTTCATCATACTATAATTATTATCTCTACTTTGATTTTATCTCTTCTTCTTCTTCAAAATTGTTTCTTCTATTTTGCTCCTTCATTCTATTGTTACAGTTAAGAAGCACCGCAACACGGTATATTAGTCAGTTTTTCTATAGAGCTAAAGTTGGCTCCATATCACGGAGCCAACACCATTGAAAACATGACACGTGTAAAATGAGCTCATGTGATTTTATATATGTCATTTTTTTATTGGAACTTGAGCTCTATAAAGAGAGCCCATGTTGATTTAATAGAAAATGACGGATATTAGGACCTTCAATCTGACCCGCCAGAAGCCCAATACCTAAGCTTAGCACAAAATTGAAGGTAGAGGAAACCCAAACCCGAGAAGAGCCGACAGGCCTACTATACAACCCGTCAAAACCTTCAGTGGCCCAAGCACCAGGGCAAAAGCGTCATTTTAGCTTCCAGTTATCCGCGATACCCCAATGCGAATCACATTTTTATTTCACAGAAAAACATCACCCCTTCGCCTCCGATCTCTCAAAACCTTCTCTTTGTTGTACACATTTTCTCGCTCTATTATCTTTCGATTCTATCTATACATACTCTTTGAATCTGTTCTCTTATGGAAATGCGTTTTTATTTAATTGGAGGGATGTATACGTAAACAGATTACCTTTTTGTTCCGCCGCAATCGCACGATCTGGGAAGTCAAAGTCTTCCTACGTTGCTGTTAGTTTTCCGACACCGGTTTCTTCATAATAATCCGATTAGTTGTTTCACCGGAGGCTTGCTGTTTTGATTCGATGCGGGTTTGGGAGTTTGTTGTGGGATACAGTTTAAATTAGGGTTTCGACTTTCTGAAAGGTTAGGGCTTTTCTGTTTGCGGTGTCTTGGAAGAGTAATTTGTATTTAAGTATTGTTTTTTGATTATATTTTTGTTGGTATCAACTTCTTGCTTTGTTTTGGTTACTGGTGGAATTTTGGGAACAAGCATTGAAGTTTTCCGAAGGTTTTAGGGTCTTTGGGGCAGTGAACTGGAATTAGTTATGACTCGGAGTTCGAGGCACAAATCCCATAAACAAAGCAAGCACAGCTCGAAGGATTATTCGGATTCTGAAGAGGATGTTAAATTGAAGGACAAAAGTAGCAAGGAAGAGAATACATGCAGGGATTACAATGGTTCAACCTCTGGTGAGAAGCGGAAAATTTCGTCCCAGGTGAGAGAAGGGAAGGATGGTAAAGATCTGAGCGGCCGTGGGAATGGTGAGGCATCTGATGAGCATGCTTCGTCCAAACGAAGGAAAGAGAAGGCGAATTCTGGGAAGGAGAGATCTGATGTAAGTGCGGGAGTTGGTGATGATAGGTGGAGGGGTTACGGTGATGAGAAAGTAGACATTGATAAAAACCTTAAAAAGGAAATAAATAAAGGGGAAAGTTCAAAAACTGACTCCAAACTGAAGGAAAGTAACAACAAAGGGGAAAATTTGAGAATTGAGTCGAAGACTAGAAGTAAAAAACATGAGAATGGAAGTTGGAGTGACATTAAGGAGGATAATTTAGCATCTTTGGGTGGGGAGAAAGAGGAGAGTGAACGTAAGGGAGATTCAAAGAGGAAATCTGAGAGGGATTCTTCTGGTCGCAAGGAAGGGAAGGAATCTAAGGACAAGGATCGTGGGTTGGAGAAAGAGAAAAGGGTGAGCGGTCAGGAGAGTAAGCATGGCGATTCTGAAGTGAAGTCTGTGGACGTGCATTTGTCACAGTTTGGAGATCTTAGTGAGGAGAGAAAGGCTAAACGTGGTCGAGAAAATACTGGTAAGACATAATTGTTCTGAAAGCCCTTTTTGGGTGTGGTCCGACATTCTTTTAGTTAATCTTGGACCATTATTCTATTGGCAAAAGTTGAAGTTTTTTGAGTAGTTAGTTTTTTAATTGATCAGCTTCTAGCATCCACATCCTTTGCGAAATCATAGTTAATCCAGTGTCTAGCATCCATATCCTTCTAGTTGATCGTTGTCCTTGATTAGGTTTCTGAACTTCAATTTATTCTGAAAGATTTGAATATGCTTGGTGATGTAGGCATTTATGTTTGGCTTTTGATCTCTTCTAGTTGGTTTTTAGGGTAGATAAGATATTCTGGCTATGCTAAGGTCCTTGTGATTGGAAAATTATGGTGCACTTCCCTTTCCCTGTTGGTATTGTGGAAGATGGCGTGAACATTGATGGTAATCACTTTAGAGACTGGTATATTAGAGGTGGCACTTGTTATGTGCTCAACGGCGCCTTTCCAAAAATCTTGTAACGTCTATTTGTTTTCTTAACATATTTTGCTTAAAAAAAGCAACGGAAAAAGGGGGATTGGTCACACGAAGAGGAAAGTTTATCTGAAAGACACAGGTTTTACGCATCATTATTGATATATCCTTCTCTCCAAAGTATTTAACTCGTATATTTAATTTGTACAATAGTTGTTTGGCCGGTCCGTGATTGAATTCTTTTTGAGTACTTAGTTTATGCCTTGCATTGTAGCACTTCCTGATCTTAGATCCACTGATATTGCAATTCAAGATATGATGTTGCTAAATGCTGTTAGAGTTACACACACATGCATATTGTAAAATATACTCTCTTTTTCATCTTTTTCTTGGGTGATTTGAGCTACTGCTGTGTACGTATCAAGTATGCAGATTTTTATCAGGTTCATCAAGTTCAAGTATGAGAAGAACTCATAAATATTAGGCTATCCATGAATTCTAGAACGGTTAAATTTTGTCTCTGAAGTCATCCCTATTATATCTTTTCATTTTCTTTCTTGTGTTATTTTATGCTTTGAGAAGCAATCAGATCTCTTTAGGATTAACCCGTCAGAGTGTACTGGAGGTGTTCCTTTTGCCCTTTTGTTTAAAAAGTTTGATTTGTGCACTTGGAGAAATGGTTACCAGATCTTTTGCTGGACTCTACTTGAATGATTAGTCAGTATTTGTAATTTTTTGAATCATATTTATATTAATTCATAACCTTCTTGGCAGAGTGGCCTTGGCAAGATGAGTTGCGGAATCCTGAAGTAGAGAAGGAACTTGAGAAAAGGATAAGAAGGAGAAAAGAAGGTTCTAGCGTTAAGGATAAACATTACGATGAGTCCAAAGAAATGGATGAGAGGAGATTGTCATCAAGAGGTGATCCTGCCAAGGATGTTAAATCCAGAGAAGATCGGCGCAAAGACGAGATTAATGGGGACAACAAGTATCAGAAAGAAGGCCAAAAAGATGGTAAGTACTGGGATGCCAAGTACCGGGAAGATGGTGACAAGTACAGTAAATCTCGGGATGGCAAGTACAGAGAAGATGGTGATAGAGATGGTAGACATAGAGATGACAGATATCGAGAGGAAGGAACTAGAGAAAGTAGACGTGGAGATGAAACTATTCGTGACGATGGGGAGCTAGACTATCGACGGAAGGATGATAAGTATTGGGAGAGTAATCCAAGAGATGTTCAGCACAGGTACGATAAGCATGGTGAAGATGGAGAGAGGGGTAATAGACGTAGAGATGATCGGTACCGCGGAGATGTTGACAAAGATGGTCGACGCAATGATGAAAGGTGTCGTGAGGATGGTGACAAAGATGACAGACACAGGGATGATTATAGAGAAGATGGTAGATACAAAGAAGAAAAGTATCGTGAAGGTTTTGAAAGAGACAGTCGGCATAAGGATAGTAAAAGGGGAGACGATTTTGTTAGGGAGGAGAGACATAGGGAGAGTAAGTATAGGGATGAACGTGTCTCAAGAGACTTATCTTGTGAGAAGTCTGAAACTAAGCACTCTAGAGATGATGCTTATCCTGATGATCATCGCTCCAGGAAATCAGTTGCTTACGATGATAGTCCAAAATTAGGCGATCAACCTGACAGGTATAAAGATGATCAAGGTAGGAGAAAAACTAAGGACAAAGCGGATTATGATGATATTAGATCCAGAAGTACCAAGGATCAAGGGATTGACTCAGAGAAGAAATCTGCCTCTAGCTCGAGAATGGACTTAGTTACTGATAGAGGAAGGTCTGTCTCTAGAAATGCTGACATAGAACTTACTTCTAATCATAGCAGACGCCGCAGCTCTCCCAGCTCAAGTTCTCATGGTACAAGGGATCCCTACAGGTAATTTACATGCAATTATTTATTGACGGAAAGGTTCAAGTTCATAAAATGGACACATATCTAGGGGCTGTTGGTACTTGTGAACGCGTATTGGCGTTGCCATGTTTCTACGTCCTATCATTATCTGACAAGAAGTTTGTTATCTGAAAGCTATCTGTTTGAATTATAGCCGATAAAATTATGTAGAACATAAAATTATGTAGAACATAAAATTCTCCATAAAATATTGATTTTTTATTTATTTATTTTTTCTTAATGGAAAATATGGTATAAATGATGAGTTAGCCTTTTCTTAGATTAAAAGTGAAGGCTAAGAAAGGGAAAGAGTCTGTTCAAACACCCAGTTGTATTGGCTTTCTGTTCTCTGGTGTGTACTGTTTTCCTTCTTTCTTTCCCCCCCCTTCTTTCTTCTTTTTGTTTGTTTGTCTGGGAGGGTTGGGGTGGTGGTTCTGTTCCTTGATTCATTCCATATCTCCTCTAATTTTGGTGAATATGTACAAAATTTGAACTCAGTGGGAGGAAATTTTGAGCTTCCTTTCTTTCTTCCTTTTTTTTTTTTACCACTTGATTTTTCTCATAATTATTCTTCTTCCGATCCTTTTAGCTTTTTTGGTCGGGGTCATTGTAGGTGTAATTGGTTGATTTGTGAACAGATATTTGTTGGTGAATAAGTTAAGAATTAAAAGCAACGTTCAAGTTGAGCTTTTCTTATCTGCATCATATACATTTGTTCTACTCTGCGATTCTACTTCTCTCAACTTAACATGCTGAAGTCTGAACTTCTAATTGTCTATTGCCTTGATGTATTGTTCTTTCTACCTGCTATATTTCTTAGTAAATTGTCAGAGTTTGATCTGCCTGGTAGAGTTAGTCTAAGCAGGGTATTTTGATCAACAAATTTATGCACATCACATCTTAGCTTCTTGGCTTGCCAAACTTAAATATATTACTTATTTCCATTTACTGTTGTCCAGACTCCCAAAACAGGAAGAATCGAAGTATTATGCTTATGAAGATAGAGCACGGTACAATGTGACTTCTGGCAGAGATTATGCTGGTGCTGCAGGAGTAGGATCAAGGGTGACATCATCTAGATCAATGGAGAAATTTGGTCTTAAAGAAGATAGCCAGTTGGGGGAGTTGTCAGCTGAAAGGCGTATGAAATCAGATATTAGCTCGTCTCCGTTGCAGTTACGGGATAAATCACCAGCACCCAGCACTGATAGGAGATACCTCAGCAGATCTGATGTGAGGCAGAGTCTTGATGTTGAAGAACCAACACAGAGGAGTGGTGTTTCGCGAGATGCAAAGGCGTACACTGGGAAGGAAGGCCGGGGAAGTCGTGAGTTGGCAATGGACATGCCTCCTGGAGATGAACTTTCGCAGGCTGATGCAGATAATTTATCCATTTCTTCACCTTTTGCAAGGAATAGCAATTTATCTAACAGTTCCAAATTGATACCACCCCTTCACTTCCGGACGGGTACGGAGAGCCCTTTAGTATCAGGTTCTGCCGAAGATGATGGCAGAGGTAAGTCAAATAGCCATAATAGGAGGATGGGCAATCCCAGCATGGGCAGAGTACAAGGAAATGCTTTGAGAGGTGTACCAAATTGGCCTTCCCCTTTGGTAAATGGTTTCATGCCTTTCCCTCATGGTCCACCTTTTCCTTCAATGATGCAGCAGTTTCCTGGTCCACCTATGTTTGGTGTTCGATCATCAATGGAGTTAAACCATCCTACTCCTTACCACATGCCTGATGCTGACAGGTTTTCTGGCCCTGGGCGTCCTATGGGATGGCGCCATCCAGTAGATGATTCGTGCCCTCCTCCATTATACGGTTGGGATTCAAGTAATCATGTTTTTGGTGAGGAATCTCAAATTTATGGAAGGCCAGATTGGGACCATTCTAGGGGCTTGCCTGGTAGTCGAGGCTGGGAGACGAGAGGAGATTTATGGAAGGGGCCATATAAAACTGCAGGCATGGATATGGCATCTTCTGATAAAGAGAATGACGTGTGCTCTTCCGATCTCTTTGATTGGTCAGACGATTCAACAAACTCAGAGCAAGCAAATTTCACATGATAAGTCTGCTGAGAGCACTGAAGTCAGTCAATCAAGAGATGGTTTGGAAAAGGATGCTGTTGAAGCTCCAAATGTTAATCAAGAGGAAACTAGTGAATCTGCCAAAGCATCAGTAAAAGATGACGCCTGTTTTTGCCAATTTTATCTTTCCAAGCTTGACATTTCTTCCGATCTTACTGAGTCTGAGTTGTTCACTAAGTGCACAGGCTTCCTTGATAAAGATCAGAATGTTATTTCCGACGAACAAGATTCGAAATATTTTTATGTGGAGGTAAAGATGACAAGCCAATTATGTATTTCATCTTACATCTGCTCAGAGATATAAAATACTTATTTTTAATGTTATTTTTCCTCCTGCATTACAGGAAGCTGTAGAAGCTAAATCAGCATCTCCTAATAAAGTTATTAACTTTTCACTGTTTTCTGCCACGGATGATGCTCTTTTTCAGGTAATCTTCCTTTTTTCCCCTTTGTCAATCACATCGTTTCTTTCTTATTTAGGGAGAAAGTTATGACACAATGCAGCATATTTATTAAGGAAGAACCCATTGATCTGTTTCACTGCTGAGGCTACTTGTCTATGATATCAGACCAGGGCAGGGGATTTATTTGAATGTTTTTACTTGTTGCTTTAAGTTTTATTTTGTATAAAATATTCACCGATAGTAAACTTTTGTTGTTTAAACTAGTAGATTATGACTATTTGGCAAGAATTTGAAGGTATTTCAGTTAAGCTCGGGAGAATGGGAAAAATGAATTATTATTTGAGATTCCCTTTGTTGTATTTAACGCATAGTGAGGATAAAAGTGAAATAATACTGTTTTGTCTGATGAATAGTGTGGTGCAAATATATTTCTATTATTCTATATTTCTGTATGTCAAAGGATTCCTCACCATTTTCCCTGCCTGTCCATTTCTTGCAGAAAGCAATGTCCCTATATAAGAGGCAGAAAGAGGAGTTTGGGGCTATAAATGGAGAGTTGAATGCTAAGATTGAATCTATTCCAAAAACTGAGGAACTGGATGCAGAAGACAACACAATCAAGAAATCCCTGGATGACAGCATGCAAGATGACGTAGGGAATGCTCTTCCAATCTCAAATGGGAAGACGGAAATCCAAAATATTCACATGGAGGAGCATCCTGAAAGCCCCAATATGAAGCTCGATCTACCAGTTCCAAGCCCGGTGGAAACACCAGAGCCAGTTTCTTCTTCCGGTCATGACAAAATGGAAGTGGATTTGGTACCGAACCAGGTGATGCAGGAGCGTCTTCTTGAG
>CAVNYN010284999.1:0-41789 GCA_963692815.1 Nyctanthes arbor-tristis | reverse complement strand
CGGCATACGAGATATTGATTAGGATCTCAGGTGACTGGAGTTCAGAGTGTGCTCTTCCGATCTCCTGAATAAAAGCTAGCTAGACAGGACTATCCGATCTCATTGATGCCAATCAAGACACGATGGGATTTTGTCAAAGCGGGGCACGAATCCCATACGAAGAGCAGTGGATAGTTAAAGATGGTTATTAGGACAAAACTAAAAGCATGTTGTATTTTTGAGTTTACTTATTGTACTTATATCTGAACATATTGTATGAAATTCCTAAAATGCCTCGAGATTTGTCTATAAATAAGGGCGTTGGGGTGCCAATGGGAAAGGGTTTTGGGCCTAAAAAATAGAATCTAAAGAGAAAATTCTTGCAATTCAACTATTTAATTCCAAACACGACTCCTGATAAAACTACTATGATCACACGTTCACATCGGACCTTGCTCCGGTAAAGAACCCTAATTAAACCTCACCGCCACATCACACACATTTTGCTAACTTGGGTCCACATCAGAACCCAATGTCAACAATTAGTGTTAGAGGAAGGGCCTCAATTGTGAGGAGTTAGGCCCATACCAGCATCTAAACCATCATCTAGTTGATTTCAATTCAGGAAAATGGTGAATAATCAAGCAAGCACAAGTAACTGGGTTGAGAGCCATACTATCTCCAGAAACCACTAAGAGGGGTTGGCAAAGGAAATTAGAATACACTCGTCAACCGAAAGCTTGGAGCTATTTAGGTGCAAGTTGAGTTTCTTCAAACAGAGCTTGAACGTTTAAAGCAACAATCACTCCCACCTCCGGCTCAATATCCTAGTTGCTATGTGGATGAAGTTGAGCCCGATACCAATGATTGATGCAAGACAAGAAATTTAGCACTCTATAGGTACAGACCTAAGAGCGCTAACAAGGTCAGAACTCATTTCTCTCTTGAAAGTAATAATCTAGATGTCTTTTCATGGTCACAAGAGGATGTGGAAAGGATACCATCAGAGCTAGCTTGTCATAAAAACTTAATCTGGATCTGAAAATAAAACAAAAATGGCAAACAAGAAGATGCGACCTTAGCAAAAGAAGTAGTGAAACTTCTAAGAAACAGATTCGTTACGAAAGCAAAGTATCCTGATTTGGTAGCTAATCTGGCTTTAGTCAAGAAGAGTAACGGGACTTGGTGTTTATGTATTTACTTTACTGACCCTAACAATGCTTATTCCAAGCTCTTATATTCAAATTTCCTACCACAAACAATAAGGCAGAATGCAAAGCACTACAAGACATATTAGAAATGGCCACGTTTATGGGAATGACTCAATTACTAGTCAAATAGTGATCCATAGTTCGTCGTGAACCAAATCAACGGAACCTATGGAACAAAAGAGCCATAGTTGATAAAGTATTGTGAGAATGTCAGAATTGAAACAAAGAATTGCATAATGCCTAAGATCCAATAGGTTTGCACATCAACAAACCAGAATAAAAATAGAGTACTCTGCTCTGAATGAACCCCAACAAGCCATTAGCACTATGGAAAGATCTCTTAGTCAGAAGGAAGAAATTATCCAATTCTTGAAAAATGAGGTACTACCACAGTAAGATGAGGATCAAAAAATTTGAAAGATAGTTTCTAGTTCTCAAAAAGTATTTCCGACACTGAGAGCACTACAAAAGCCATAGAAAAATTTGTCCGAACTTATTGAAATATTACTAAATGAGGCATACAAGTCAAAATATCTGAATGGAAGGGGCCTGCTGCACCATTGGAGCACAGAACATTTGAAGAAATACTATCAGTAGGACTACCAGGAATTGTATGAAATCAGAGATAGACTTAACCTCATTAGCATTACCGCTTCAAATAAGAGTTACAACAATAATTAAAGTAGGAGATGTCCACCACAGAAACCCAGGCTCGGTGAGCCCAATTAAAGATACAATAGTCCCTAGGCTTTGTGAGCCCAATAAAAGGTACAATCGACTCTATCAAGAATTTCATAGGCTCGGCGAGCCCAATCAGGGATACAGTAGTCTGTAGGCCCGGTAAGCCCAATCAGCCATCCTTATTAAGAATTTTATAGGCTCAGTGAGCTAAATCAGGGATACAATAGTCTCTAGGCTCGGTGAGCCCAATCAGATGTACAATCAACCTTATCAAGAATTGCAAAGGCTCCTTGAGCCCAATCAGGGAAATCAAATTCTCTGGCTCCATATGCCCAACTGGGGCACTAAAGCCGCAGACCACATCGCAAAGGCTAATTGAGCCCAATCAAGGAAATCAAATTCTCCATGCTCTATAAGTCCAACTGGGGAACCAAAGCCTATATCATATCACAAAGGCTCATTAAGATAAGCCCAACTGGGGCACCAAAGCCCCGGACCACAAAACAAAGGCTTCTTGAACCCAATTAGGGAAATCACATTCCCTAGGCTTAATAAAGATCTGGACCATATCACAAAGGTTTATTGAACCCAATCAAGAAAGCTAAATTCGCTAGGCTTGATAAGACTAACTAGGGCACCAAAGCCCTAGATCACATCGCAAAGACTCCTTGAGCTCATTCAGGGAAATCAAATTCCCTAACTAAGCTTTAGGACTTTGGGTTACTACACAGAAGCTTAAATTTTGAGTTCGGACAATCTTGGTGGAACTCAAATTGGGACAAATAAGGCTGTAACGTGACGTTCTGGGATCAGACAAAATAGTCCACCCAGAACCCATTAGAATAGAAAATGTGATGTTTAAAAAAAAATTAAATTAAATAATTTTGCATGTAACTCAAAACTAGGAGATTTGATTGAACAAATAATCAACGATTAATAGATTCATGACCCTTTGATTGAAAGTGCAATGTTTATTCCAAGGGATTTGGAGCTGAAAAGTAAAATGGCATTCAAATCGCATTAAACTCTGGGGAGTTTCTAAATTGTCATCCACGAGACCATATGCAATAGAATCACAGCTAATGGATAAAACTGAACAAAAGCTCTGATCTTCCCATTTTCTGATTGGACAATTTTGATCGATCTAAAAATTAGCCGAATGGGCCAAACCCATGCGTGTTTGAGATCAGGAACAGAAGCTCTGATCTTTCGATTTTCTGATTGGACAGATTTTGTTCGATCTCAAAATTAGCCAAATGGGCCAAACCCATGCGTATTTGAGATTAGGAATAGGAGTTCTGATCTTTCCATTTTCTGATTAGACAATTTTGTCCTATCTCAAAATTAGCCAAATGGGCCAAACCCACGCGTGTTTGAGATCATGAACAGGAGCTTTGATCTTTCCACTTTTTGATTGGACAATTTTGTCAAATCTCAAAATTAGCCGAATGGGACAAATCCACTTGAGTTTGAGATCGAGAATAGGAGCTTCGATCTTTCCATTTTCTGATTGGACAATCTTGTCCGATCTCAAAATTAGCCGAATGCGCCAAACCCACATGTGCTTTGATATTAGGAACATGAGCTCTGATCTTCTTATTTTCTGATTGGACAATTTTTTTCGGTCTTAAAATTGGCCAAATGGGCCAAGTCTGCGCATGTTTGAGATTGGGGACATGAGCTCTGGTCTTCTTATTTTCTGATTCGAGAATTTTGTTCAATCTCAAAACCATCTGCATGGGCCAAATCTGTGTGTGTTTGAGATCTGGAATAGAAGCTTTGATATTCTAATTTTCTAATTGGACAATTTTGTCCGATCTCAAAACATCCATATGGGAAAAATTTACAAGTGTTTGAGATTGGTAGAAATCATCTGATCAGAAGAACGTGAGTGCCGACTGGGCATCGGCATCCACACAAGTTAGACATCAGTGAAACACGTAAATCCCAATTAAGTATAAAGATAAGATTAGTTCCAAAGCATTGCCAAATTACAAAAAACATATTAACGAACTAAGTTGAAGTTTGAAATTGGGTTAAGCATAACATGAAGATGGAGTCAAAATGAAATAGAAATGTTTGGCCGAGGTAGGGATGTGAAGATATCTCCTATTTGTCATTTGCCTGTTCAAACTATTCATGTTCTTTATTCGAACCCCTAGATTGGCCTTCATTGGTTTCACCTGCTAAGTGAATAACTGGACTTTTGAACTATCCTTTCCACATTACATTGTCCTCTTCAGAATCAAGAACGTTTTCTATTATTCCCAGGTCATCTTGCTTCTATTTCGTGAAGTTGAGTTCATGATCTACCTTAAGTTTCTCATGTTCCTCTGTGAGAAATGTGAGGCCAAAATTAGGGAATTGGTTAACCTCCCAGCAGTAGTTGGCCTATACACTGAAGGGTGAAAAGCCTATATCAACAGAGGTAGTGAGACCCGTTTTCCAAAGGTTCTGAGCCATTAAGATAGATTTCTAGTGAGTGCCTAGAGGCTGGGTCATTCTTCTATCCTATTAAAGATATGAGGACCAGGAGGCTAAAAGTTAAATTATAAAGCGGCTTCACATCCCAACTCCATTCAAATTAAAATTTTTATAGTGTTTAGGCTTCAGCAATACTTAACCCCAACCACAGGGGGCAATTGTTTATATTGGATTGACGAGTCAACCGTATTTGAGGCTACAATAATGAAGATTTGAATAGAAAGATCTAGACGTGTCACCCATATTAAAAGATTAAAGATATTGTATCACACATTCATGCTAGTAGATCTTAATCTTTCAAGTGTCTGGTCTTCAACTTCGTTCATCAGCAAACACTAGGGGACAATTTTTGATATTGGCCTGATGTCTCAACTACTTCAAAGTCGGCATGTCAATAACTTGGCAGATAAAAGCTGAATGAGAAGATCCAGACCTAAATCAGGATCTAGAGTTTTGATCTTCTACACTTTGGCCAATCTGGATCACTTCACAATAGGCGTTTACCAGTCGATTTGAGATCCAGCCTATCTTGGCCTATCTGGATTTCGAGTTCTAATCTTCCACATTCTGCCTAATCTGGATCTTTTCACAATAGGCATTTTCCAGTCGATTTGAGACTGGCGTAACTTAGCCGATACGGATTTGGAGTTCTAATCTTCCACATTCTGGCCGATCTGGATCTCTTCACAATAGACACTTTCTAGTTGATTTGAGACCCGTCCTATCTTGGCCGATACAGATCTAGAATTTTGATATTTCATGTTTTGGCCGATTTGGATCTGGAGTTCTGAACTTGGTGACACCTCAGTAGAATGACAATGTTGGCCAATCCGAACTAAGTTAACTGATTAGAAAAATATTGAGAATAAGTTCAAAATGTATAATTGGAGATACAAAAGAATTGGCTGATCAGAAACCGAATCGTCCAATCTGGGATAGCCATTTGACTAACTTATTCTTTGGGACGAACAGGACATGAAGATGGAGAAATTGAATAGGTACTGATCCCGAACAGAAGCTAGCCAAATAGGATTATCCGATCTCATCGATGCCAATCAAGACACGATGGGATCTTGTCAAAGCGGGGCATGTATCTGACACGAAGAGCAGTTGACGGTTAAAAATGGTTATCAGAACAAAACTAGAAACATGTTTAACTTTTAAGTTGTCGTACTTTTAAGTTTACTTATGACACTTATATTTGAACACATTGTATGAAATTCCTAAAGTGGCCCGAGATTTGCCTTTAAATAAGGGCCTTGGGCTGCCAATGGAAGAGGCTTTTGGGCCTAAAAAATAGAATCTAGAGAGATAATTCTTGCAATTCAACTATTTAATTCCGAACACGGCTCCTAATCAAACCACTCTGATCACATGTTCATATCGAACCTCGCTTCGGTAAGGAACCCTAATCAAACCTCACCACCATGTCACACACATTTTGCTGACTTTGGTCCACGTCAGAATCCAACATCAATAGGGTCAAAAAGGAAAAAAAACTCATTAGATTATGTAAACTATGATGTCATAAAAACCACGAATCAAGAAAATAGATTTAAAAACACCTCATTAGATTGCAAGAATTCAAAGATTTAATCAAAAATTTTGGGATTGGAGAATCAAGAGAGATAAAAAAAGGAAAATGGAGGAAAATGGGCCAAAATTTCCTTCAGTTTTGGAGGAAGTATGATATATTAGAATATAAAATGAATTTTAAAAAAGAAAGAAAATACTCATTAGATGATAGGCGCCATCAATTTTCTTACGATGCCAGATAATTGGAGGGAAAATATATATCAGACACCTTATTCTTATTATATATATATATATAGATAAATTATAATTGGAATTAAGTTTAGAATTCATGTTATGTGAGAGGTTCTATTTATTATTTGTGAAAAGTGATTGATCATTAGATAATTACAAAATTCGTAAATCATTTTTTCATCAAAACTTTGACACCTTTTTTTTTATTTATTTTTTAATAATTAAAACTTTTACTAGAACTTTAAATTGATTTCCATGTATTGAAGTGTTACCCTCTCGTTCTCCCTCTCTTTCTCTCACAATACTTAATTCATTTATTAAGAAAGAAATTTCATTGTAACTTAGCTCATGTGGACATATATATAGGGTGTGTTTATAATGCGGTCATTTTAGAAGCTCAATAGTATTGGTTAAATTAGTGCTTTTAAATTGTGAAAGGTACAAAGATCGTGTCAATATCCCATAAAACTCCACTATACTCGGTATCCCTTGCTCATAAGTTATTGGAAGCGTTATAAGAGCACATTTAATGTTAGGTGAAAAAACCCAAACCCAACAAAGCCAAATAGCCAATTAAGGTATTAGGGAAATGTAGGAAAAAGTTATTTTGGAGGGAGAATTAGATAAAAGAGGGGTTTTCCCCCCTCACTTTCTTCCTTAAAAAAAAATAAATAATAATAATTTATATATATAAAATAAATTTAAAAAACTAACATTTTGTAAAAAATTGAATATTAATTGTATGATACAAAAGGTAATGGCAAAATAATTTGTAAAAAAGTTTTAAAAAATAAAAAAATAATCTAACACTATAATTACTAGAATTTTCCCCTATACATTATTTGATAATAGCTTTTCCCACTAATTTTTTTCTTTAGCTTTTTTTCCCTTGATATTTTTCCCACAACATTAATATTACTCTAATTGCGCCATTAAAAAAAATGCATTTACTTGTTCTGGAGAGCTTGTTAATAACCAACTACACGACGCTCTTCCGATCTCTCCAAAAAATCGTTTGCACACTCTCTTTCATGTTATACTCTATTGCACTTAATATATATATATATACACTAGTCACAAAACAGAGAAGAAGGCTGCAGAGGATCGTGACTAAAACATGAGTGAAAATCATTGTAAGGGATGTGTCCTACTCTCTACTTGGACGCCCCTATTGCACTTATTATCTCATTTATGGTACTTTAAATATTATTGTGAAACTAATATAAATTATACTATTAGATTTTATTGCCTATAAGGAAATAAAAAATAAGAGTTAATTAAAAAAATATTATTGGTTCAATTATTATAATTTTCCTTATTGTTATATTTTTCCTTTTAATCATTTAATTTAATATTTTTATTTTGAGATTCTATCTACGTATGACATTTTCGCTAGATATATCTCACATTTGCCTAATGGGTTTGAATTATACGAAAATAGATAATATATCAATCTTGATTTCAATATTACTTTTCCTTATTATTATACTTTTCCTTTTAATAATTTAATTTAATATTTTTATTTTGAGACTCTGTCTACATATTACATTTTGGTTAGATATATTTCATATTTGCCTAATAGATTTTAATTTTACTTTGTTCAATTGTATATTTTTATCATTTTATATTCTCCTACTCTATTGTATTTTATTTTGTCAGCATAAGATATCCGTGAAATATATGAGTCTGAAGCATAGTATGTCCATAAAATACACGAGTGTGAAACTAATATAGATTATGATATCATTTTTATTATCTTTAAAGGAAATAAAAAAATAAGAATTAAAAAAATTATTTGTTCAATTATTATATATATATATAATTTTTTTTAAAATAAAACAATTTCATTTCCATCAAAAGGGTATCCACAGGTGGGGGATACCATCCCAGTAGCATGAAGCAAACAGAACAAAAGCAACAAAAAAAACAAAGGAAAAGAAAACATAGAATCAAACGCACAAAGCAAAACAAAGGAAACTAGTTAGCAGGACAGCGGGGCAAAGTCCACCATCTTCAGAAGACCCCAAAAGCCAGCCAAAGAACCTCCATCAACAGACCTCCAGCCGACGGAACCTTCCACACAAGAACACCAAAATTCAGCCGTCCCCAACGTCTACACCATCACAAACAAAACAAATAAATTAGAGGGAGAGGCTCTCCCTCATTTGGATCATCCCAGTTCTTCTAAGAGTTGTAAGGCTTCTTGCATTTCTATTTTTCCATCTTTTCACAATGACGGACTTGAATTTACTTTTTACTTCCTCTGTGAGATTTCCATTAATAATATGGCGAGCCAGGATCTCTTCTTCCAGCATACCCCAAGGAATGTGGGGATTTTCCTCCAAGAGGTAAAAGAATTCCTGATTCATATCTCTCCTTTCTTCTATAGAAAAGCAATCCACTCTATCTTTGCGAAGAAATCACATTGAAGGACGTCCACTTCACTTGCTTCGAAAACTTCTAAGATATCCATAGGGAGATTGATGTACCCTTGTGGGTTGAGGAACACATCGGTTAAGGCATCTTGATAAAGTTTCTTCACGGCTAGTGGGGTATTTTCCTTTGCTTGTGTCCTGACAATAAAATGGTTCAATTATTATATTTTTCCTTTTTAATCATTTAATTTAATATTTTTATTTTGAGGTTCTATCTACATAATATATTTTGATTAGATATATCTTATATTTGCTTAATATATTTGAATTACATTAAGATAGATAATATATCAATCTAGATTTCAATATTATTATTATATTTTTCTTTTAATCATTTAATTTAATATTTTTATTTTGAGATTCTATATACGTATTACATTTTGGTTAGATTATTTGCCTAATAGATTTCAATTTTACGTTATTTGATTTTATAATTTCATGATTTCATGTTCTCCTACTCCATTGTATTTTATTTTGTCACTATAATATGTTTGTGAAACATACAGATGTGAAGAATAGTATGTCCGTAAATGTACGGGTATGAAATTAATATAGAATTATGCTATCGAGTTTTATTGTCTTTAAAGGAAATAAAAAATAAGAATTAATAAAAAAAATTATTGGTTCTTTGACATTGGTCTAATAACATGAATTTAAAATTATGTCATTAAAATAAAGAATTGATTGCATGCTATTTGCAAATGTAGGATACACATTAATTCTATACAAGTTTGTATTTTTTATTTTCTTTATGACGTTAAGCCTGACAAACATAATTTTGTTATATTTTATGTATGAAATTCCTTTACAGACTCTACCCGTCCAACGCACGAGTGAAAATCTAGTATATATATAAAGATAGATTATAATTGGAATTAAGGTTAAAATTCATGTTATGTGAGAGGTTGTATTTATTATTTGTGAAAAGGGATTGATAATTAGATAATTACAAAATTCGCAAATCATTTTTTCACCAAAACTTTCGAACTTTTTTTTTTTTAAATGAAAACTTTTACTAGAACTTTAAATTGATTTCCATGTATCGAAGTGTTACCCTCTCTTTCTCTCATAATACTTAATTCATTTATCAAGAACGAAATTTCATTGTAACTTAGCTCCTGTCGGATTTTTTTTTTGGGGTGTGTTTATAATTCGGTCATTTTAAAAGCTCAATAGTATTGATTAAATTGGTGCTCTTAAATTGTGAAAGGAAGGTATTAAGGTCGTGTCAATATCCCATAGAACTCCACCCTGCTTAGCATCCCTTGCTCTTAAGTTATTGGAAGCATTATAAGAGTACTTTTAATGTTGGGTGAAAAAACCCAAACCCAATAAAGCCAATTAATGTAATAGGGAAATGGGGGAAAAAGTTATTTTGGAGGGAGAATTGGGTAAAAGATGGTTTTTCTCCACACTTTCTTAATATTTTATAAAAAAATTAAATATTAATTTTATGATAAAAAAGGCAATGGCAAGATAATTTGTAAAAAGGTTTTAAACAATAAAAACAAATAATCTGACACTATAATTACTAGAATTTCCCCTGTACATTTTGAGAATAGCTTTTCCCCACTAATTTTTTCCTTTTAACTTTTTTCCCCTTGACATTTTCCCCACAATATTAATCTTGCTCTAAGGGTTTGATTGCGCCACTAGAAAAAGAAAGGCATTTGTTCTAGAGAGCTTTTTAACAACCAAGTAAATTAGTCAAACCTCCAAAAAATCGTTTGCACACTCTTTTTCATATTATATACTCTATTGCACTTAAATTTTTTTCTTTTTTTTTAAAATCACAAAACAAAGAAGAAGGCTGTGGAGGATTGTGACTCGAACATGAGTGAAAATCATTGTAAGGGACGTGTCCGACCATCTGCTTGGTTAGACACTCCTATTTCACTTATTTATATTACTTTTAACTTACTTGAATTATTTATGCAAAATATCTTAATTGTTCAAAAGATTTAATGGAAACTAATTCATCCCCCCTTTTCATTAGTCATTCTCGGGCTTTCAGTAGCCCGATAATGGCCTGATCTTTGATGCCTCTAGCGGCACCCTGTATTTATCGTGGCCCTCTTGTTTTGAAATGTGCGCAAGACAATGTAACTTTCTACCCTTGATTTATTCTGCATCAATCGTCCCTCTTAAACCAATTAGAATTGCCTTGTGAAGTGAGTATTAAGTCCTGTCGAATTTGACCACCGTCTCACAACCACCCTTGCTAGCTGCGACACCAAAGAGACTAGCTAGGAACAAGCCACAATAATAATTGAAACAGAGAAAAACAAGTAGGCTAGCAATGTTTTGCATGAAAAACAAATAGTAGGATCACTTATACGAGTTTTTCTAATGAGCCAGATTTAGCTCGTTGTAAGGAGTTAGAGGGCCAATTAAAATCATCCAACTCACATGAATGCATATGGAATAATATCAATTTGTCAGGAAAAAAAGCACTCTGGGAATAAGATATTAAATAAGGAAGAACAATTTTCAACCTATTAGCTAGAACTTTAGAAACTAACTTATAAATTACGTTACATAAACTAATAGGCCGGAACTCAGAAATGCTAACATGATGTTTAATCTTAGAAATTAAAGCGATAAAAGTTTCATTTACCACCTCAAGATCGCCGTTACCATTAAGTACTTGAAGACTACTTGAAGACAAAAATCTAAGTGTCCCAACTGCTCTAATAGAATATAGCATGAAAACCATCTGGCCCTAGAGCTGGAGCTTTGTAACTACCCATGCTAAACAAAGCAGCCCTCACCTCCTCATCCGAACAAGGCGCCTCCAATGTGGCCAAGTCCTCCTTTGTGCCCAAGGAAATTGTTAAACTCCTCCATATCGCCTTCTTGGAATGTAAAGAAGTCGGCAAAGTAATCCCTTGCCCCTCCAACTCGTTGGGACTAGTAAATCTCTTCCATTTCCAGCAGCCCCCTCCAACTCATCCTCCAACCTCCTCACCATCCTCTACACTCTACCCCCGGCTATACAATATATCAAGTTTCGACCGGGTCTCATGGATTCTCCTCAAAACTGACCCCCATCTTCCCCGATTCTCCCGTACAATATATATTGTGTTTGGGGTGGGGGTGGCTCTTCATCTTCCCCCATAATTCTTCCCCAAAATCCAGGAGTTTTGAAAATTTTTTTGATGAAAATCACGATATGGAGATATGCTATTTCCATAATGTGGAGACCGTGTGGTTTTCATAGAAAAAACTTGTCAGTACAAATTACAAAATTAGAAATGTTCAAGCACTAAATAGTGATATGACATAATATCAAAATATCAAAATACCCTAATCAACTCAAATCAACGATTGGTAGTATATCGGTGCTGTAACGACACCAGATGTCTTGTACTTGAATATTATCATTACAAAATTAGGCCATATACTAAGACTAGTGCAGAATTGATTTTCTAAAAGTAAGTTCTCACTCAAATTCATTTTTGACAATACATTCACTTATTAAAATAATATTATATATGAATCCATACCTCATATGTCTCGATTATTTAGTCTAGTTTGCTTTTTAACAATAATTAATAAATGTATTAGAAAGATACATTTTGTGATCTGTGTTTCTAATTTGTCCTTATTTAATGAGTAAAATTTAAAATTAATAATTATAATTAAAACTTTAAATAGGGTCAAATTTGTAAACTAATACAAATGACTGTTAATATAAAAAGAAGATTATATATTTGAGATATTCTAAAAAAGAAAATGATACTAAATAATCGAGCTAAGAGAGCATTTTTTACTTATTTTCAATAACACATTCTATTAAAAATATCACTTTTTACAAATCGGGTTCTCAAAATATTATTACAATATCACGTGGAGAACACGTGTCACACCCTAGTTAAAACAAAAAGAAATGCAGATAAGTCACAAATGTTTGTGGACCCAAAAGTTAACCACAAGAGGACCCATTTTCTACCTTGAGGTTGAGCCAACCGTTACAGCTTGACTGCTTACACAAAAGATTTTGGGTCATTGAATTTGCACAGTAGCCGGTCTAGCGAGAGAATACTGCGTACAATCGTGCTGTACATGCGCTCAAACGAGGACAAAAAATCTAGAGAGAGAGAGAGAGAGATGGCATTTATTGAGAACTCTGCAATGGTGAGGACAGCAACTTCGAATTATTCTTCTTCTGTGCTTTGCTCTCTCTCTCTCTATCTATCTGCATATATACATATCAGTGTTGTATATAAAAATGCATATAATTTTTGGGTTTCTGATGCTTTTTTCATGGGAGGCTGCAGAGAAAGAGAGCACTAAAGTGGGTGAGAGGGAGCAGAAAAGGTGAGTAGCAGTATATGTGTAAAGTTTTTTATTATTATTTAAAAAAAAAAAGGAGGAAGAACGATTAAAGAAAGGCAAAAAAGGCAAGCCTTCATAAGCCTTTTACTTGTGATATAAAGGGTGTATAAAAGATTCGTCTTCATCATCATTTCTCTTCACCTCATTAAAGCTTGAGAATTCACACATTTTTCCCTCTAATTATATATATGCAATTTTGGAAAAACCACCTTCCAATCCCCACTTTTCTTCTTTTAACTTCATGATTAAAGCTCAGGATCTTTGATTCTCAGGTTCAACTCTTGGAATCTATTACTATTTTTAACGGGGTTCTTTGTAGCAACTACCTGTGCATCATAGACACATGTTTATTCAGTCATTCTTTTTATTTTCTTGATGTGTCATTTTCTCTGAAGATACTGAATTTGTTTCATCTTTTTGAGATACTGATTTTGAGTGAGATTTTCAATGTATATTCCCTTTTAATTCTTTCGTATATTTCTACTTCATGACTTTGTTACTTTTTTATTGCTGCTTTTGTTTCTTTCTAGGCATTTTTATTATGCTTGTTATCCATACACACCCACATATAGTGCATATATGTATATGCATGTATGTATCTATATATTTTCTCTGTCTTAATATCCTTGGAATTTTCTACAACAAGATTTTGGTTTTGGTTCAGAGATGAGAACAATGAATCGTTTTGTCTGCTGGGTATATCTCATATTTGATTAGACTTCTTCCTTATATGCCGCATATGCATACATATATATCTCATTTTTATATTTGCATGTGCCCTCTTTATTTTTTCTTTAAAATATCATTTTCTGTTTCTGTTTTGAATGATTTATTGGTTTATCTGCTTAAGCAAGATTTGGCTTTTAGTGTTGGATGAGCATGAAAATGAATGTGGTCTACTTTAAATATATCATTAATTTTTCAATTGAGTGTCTCTTGTTTTGCATATGAAGTTTTTATGATGCATTTTCATGTTTAATTTTGGGATAAGTTGTTGAGTTCTGAAATTTTAGTACAAGGTAAAAAAATCTTCAAAGGCGGTGCAGCAGGAATAGAAGGGAAAAGATAGATTTCTTGTGGGGTTGTGTAAATTTAAGGAAACAAAATTCTATCATCATCATCATCATCATCATCATGCCTATGAGACAGACGAAAGGCATATCAGAGAAGCACCTTGTAAGTAAACCTCAGCTGCAGAACAACATCAACTCAGTTGTAAAGAGTCCCAAAACTGCTGAAAATGGTAAAGATTCTTTGAATCAAGAACCTCAAATCCAGTCCGCTCCTCCATCTAGAAATAGAGGAAGGAGAAGGGGAAGAGGGGGAAGAAAATTGGATCAAGCAGAAGCCTTTATGCAACCAACTTCAGGGCCTTCCACTGTGCAAAATAGTCCGGTCATTGCAGAGCCGTCACGAGCTATTGTTTCGGCTATACCTAACGGGCTGCTGGCGAGTGGAGGCAACTTATGTGAAGTGGAGATAGAGTCTTCTTCTTCAAGCAAGTCCTTGTGTTTTGCACCTAGACCGGGGTACGGACAACTTGGGACAAAATGCATTGTTAAAGCCAACCATTTTTTCGCCGAGTTACCGGACAAGGATTTGAACCAGTATGATGTGAGTTCCTTTTCTTGATAGGTACAATTAAACATATACGAAGTGCATGTTGCAAGTACAATTAATGTGTTCTAAATAATTGACACAAAAACTTATGGGCCCTTAGTACATTTATAACTTGAGTAGTATCACAGTCCTTTTGCCTCTGCATCATTAATTAGCCTTTAAAGTTTGTCATTACTTTTGTTGTTACTTGTTACTGTTCCATATTGTTAGAATTACCCATCTTGTCTTGTTGGTTACAGGTTACTATAACCCCTGAGGCGGATTCAAGAACTCTAAACAGGGCAATAATTTCTGAACTGGTGAAAATGTACAGAGAATCTGACTTAGGAATGAGATTACCTGCTTATGATGGTAGAAAGAGTATGTATACTGCTGGTGAGCTTCCTTTTGCTAGAAAAGAGTTCACCATTAAACTTTTAGATGAAGAGGATGGAATCAGTGGTCCCAGGTAAGAGTTTTATTGCTCTTGTCTTTACTGCCAAAAATCTACCATGTAGGATTTGACCCTTTTTTTCTATTTTCATTTGGAATGGAATGAGTAGAGATGGTTTGTGTGCTGTATGTGGGTCCCGTGAAATATATGGATTTGATTAATTTTATCAATTTCTATTTTGAAACCGGGATATAAAGCTAATGGAGAAACTTGTGTTTGGCTTTCATTATAATTTCACTTACCACTGGGCATGGAAACTGCTCAATCACAACAACGTATTTCAAATTCTCATTAACTCTCCAGCACTCATTCTACTTCGTTTTAATTTGACATCATAATGAGAATCAAACATTTTTATTTGCTTCAGCTTTTTGAGTATGCTTTATGAAAGTTGCAGGAGAGAGCAAGAATACAAAGTTGTGATCAAGTTTGTTGCACGGGCAAACTTACATCATCTTAGCCAATTTCTTTCTGGCAACTGTGCAGAGGGTCCACAGGATGTGCTTCAAATTCTCGACATTGTGTTGAGAGAACTCTCAGTAAAAAGGTAGCAAGCAATGCTTGATAGTGTTTAATAATCAACCGATATCAGCGAGTGTTGTTTTCTGAATCATTGACTTCTATAATTCGCACGATCCTTAAAAGGTACTGTCCTATTGGACGATCTTTCTTTTCTCCTGACTTTCGGAGACCCCAACGACTTGGTGATGGCTTAGAGGCTTGGTGTGGATTCTACCAGAGCATAAGGCCTACTCAGATGGGCTTGTCACTTAATATTGGTAAGTGAGGAGCAATATTGGTATTCAGTTGCAAATGAATCAATTTCTTAACATTACTCAACCCTCCCCCGGGGGGCGATTACAGATATGACTGCAGCTGCATTTATTGAGGCATTACCGGTGATAGAATTTGTTGAGCAGCTACTCGGGAAAGACATGTCGTCAAGGCCGTTGTCCGATGCCGATCGCATTAAGGTACTTGTTGTCTATGTTTTAGATACATTAGAACGACTACGCGTTCATCTTGTTAATGCGAAGTTTTCCTTGATATGTTTCTAGGTTAAAAAGGCCCTTAGAGGAGTGAAAGTTGAGGTGACTCACAGAGGAGATGTACGAAGAAAATATAAAGTTTTAGGCCTTAGCACTCAACCCACTCGAGAACTAGTGTAAGTTTGTCATTCAATGTATAAAATGTTTGAGTAGTAAGTCCCATTTGGGGCTATATATCAATTTAAAACATGGAGGCCAAGCTGACTTATACTCTTTCTTGGATCTCGTCCAAGCATATCGAGCTGTAAAGCCAATGAATTCGTTAGTTTTATAAAATAATCAGAGTTTCTGGATTTCCAAATTTTCTTGTTCCTTCAATGTGAAATCAATCTTACGTTGCTCCCATATTCACTTGAGTTTCCAAACATATGGTTGATTGAGTGGATTAATCTATTGGTCTATATGTTCAGATTTCCTGTTGATGACAAATCAAATATGAAGTCAGTGGTTGAGTACTTTCAAGAAATATATGACTTCAAAATTCAGTATGCTCATCTTCCTTGCCTTCAAGTTGGAAGCGAGAAGAAGGCTAACTATTTACCAATGGAGGTAAGAGTACTTGGCAACAGCTGAGAAATTTAGATTCCGATTTTTAAACTCCAGTTCGTCATCTAATGCCATCCTCTCCATAGGCATGCAAAATTGTTGAGGGGCAAAGATATACAAAAAGATTGAGTGAAAAACAAATTACTTCTCTTCTTAAGGTTACCTGCCAGAGACCCAAAGATCGAGAGAATGGTATTCTACAGGTACTTAATGATTTTAATTTGTAATTTCAGCTTCATTTAATCTTGCATCGATAGTAAAATCATAATGTGAATATTTGGCTACGACAGAACATTTCATTATGATTTCTTATGGCTAAATATATTTTTCTGCTCCTCTGATGCTATATGAGTGAAACACAGTTACTAAAAGCAGTGACAGAGCCAGGACTCCAGTCAAGTGGGGGCTTGTATCCTGTGTATTATTATGTAACATCAAAAAGTTGATTACTTTGATCTTGTTCTTTAATAGAAAGTTTTAGATTTAGAACATGCTCATTATTTAATATGGATAAAATTTTATTTTTTTTACAATTTAAATAGTTAGTCTAAGAATACTAGCTATACTTTATTTATAATTATAGTTATTAATCACAATCACAATCACGATTATTTAGAATTCCCAATAATTATTATACAAAAACTATAAAAATAGAACATTAAAAGTAAAAAAAAGAAAATGGGAATTTCTGCATAGTCTGATTCTCTGTATTTCTAAACTATATGCAAGTATTTCATAAGAAGATCATTTTGATCAGCGAAATATATACTATCACTTTAAGATGACTAAGGCTGACTTTAGTGATCTTTTCTTTGAATGTAGATTGTTCAACACAATGCATATGGGCAAGACTCGTACGCCAAGGAATTTGGAATCAGAATCAGTGAAAAGTTAGCTTGTGTAGAGGCGCGAGTTCTGCCAGCACCGTGGGTAAAATTCCTTAAGAAAATTCACTGTTTCTAGAAATATTTACTTCATCCTTATTCTTTAACCTCACTGCATGTATATACAGCTGAAATATCATGAGACAGGGAAAGAGAAAGATTGTCTGCCTCAAGTCGGGCAGTGGAATATGATGAACAAGGTTGCTTCTCGTTTACATTTCAAACATATAGTTCTTTTCTTTTTTACTTCTTCCCCATCTGAGGTGCAAATTGCCTCTCCATCGGAACTATGTTTTCAATCTTGTGATTCAAATGTGCACAGAAAATGATCAATGGTATGACCGTTAGCCATTGGGCGTGTATAAACTTTTCACGAATTGTCCAAGAGAGTGTGGCACGGGCGTTTTGTAATGAACTGGTTCAGATGTGTCAAATTTCTGGCATGGTAGAATTTCCATTTATTTCTTTTTCCTTTTACCGATGTGTTTGCCAATCATATATTATTACTCGTATTCTTCAATCCGTCTTATAGGAATTCAATCCGGAACCTGTAATTCCAATCTACACAGCTAGGCCTGAGCAAGTAGAGAGAGCTTTGAAGCAGGTCTATCATGCATGTATGAACAAACTGAAAGGGAAGGAATTGGATCTTCTATTAGCCATCTTGCCAGACAATAACGGTTCTTTATACGGTAAGCAGCAAACTTGTGAAATTTCTAATTCTTCTTCTAAAACTCATTTAACTCCCTGGTGAATAGGCGATCTGAAGCGAATCTGTGAAACTGATCTTGGCTTGATTTCTCAATGCTGTCTTACAAAATACATCTTCAAGATCAGCAAGCAATATTTATCAAATGTGTCCTTGAAGATAAATGCCAAGGTGTGATTATATATACCTAAATTTGGACAGTTTATTAAATCTACTAATTTTACTCCGATACATTAGCTTTTCACCTTTGATTATTTATTTATTGAACAGATGGGTGGGAGAAACACTGTGCTATTGGATGCTGTAAGATGTAGAATACCACTGGTTAGTGATATACCTACAATCATATTTGGGGCCGATGTGACTCACCCGGAGAATGGGGAGGATACCAGCCCATCAATAGCAGCTGTAAAATTCCTTAACTGAAAACCTCTTATTTTCATAATTTTTTTAAAACTATACCACGTGACTTACCTTTCCCCTTTTTTTTGGGGGCCCTAAATGTTAGGTTGTTGCATCTCAAGATTGGCCAGAGGTCACAAAATATGCAGGGCTAGTTTGTGCTCAAGCTCACAGACAAGAACTCATACAGGACTTGTACAAGACATGGCATGATCCCCTCCGTGGGACTGTTAGTGGTGGCATGATTCGGTATGAAGTTTCTTGCTATCCTTTATGTGCATGTTTTCTGCACTCGTGATTTCGTTTCTCTCTTGGAGATTTTACCGCCTCCTTTCCTACTATAATTTTTTTCTCATTTTACAGGGATCTTTTGATTTCTTTCAGAAAGGCAACCGGGCAAAAGCCACAAAGGATAATATTTTACAGGTCAATATAACTGCCTTTGTGCCTGCATCATGTGACAGAATTATTGTTCACGAACTTGCATCTCAATAAATGAAAAGCTACTAACTTATTATTTTCTTTTTCCTGAAACTGAGTAGGGATGGTGTGAGTGAAGGGCAGTTTTACCAAGTCCTCTTGTTTGAGTTGGATGCAATCCGCAAGGTTATCGATAACTTGTTTCAAACTTATTATCTTTGCTCGGTGCACTTTCAGTAATCGGTAGTGAGGGTTGAGTCACACTGGACAGTATAAAGGAAGCAAAAAGAAGTTCAAAAATTTTTTTGTTAATGACTTCCAAACATGGTTTGCTAACTTGTACGGAGGGAGCCTTGAATAGCAATGGAGTGAGGAAAAAACCCAAATGTTTTTCATTAAAATGTTTGGTCATGTCTGATACTAAATACCAAATACGTAGGGATTAGAGTTTCTCTCGTTGTGTCAAAATGCCCAAGTCAAGTCTCTATTTTATGTAACCATACCGTTAAGGCACCTCCAGTCCTATGTAGGTGACGTGACGTGCATCCATGCACCCACATGGGGCGGGGCAATGGCCACCTCCCGGAGGTGCCTTAACCGGATTGTTTATGTAATGTGCATTGATCTTTTGTGCAGGCATGCGCCTCTTTAGAGCCAAACTATCAGCCACTGGTGACTTTCATTGTAGTACAAAAACGAAATCATACCAGACTCTTTGCAAACAACCATAGGGATAGGAACAGCACCGACAAAAGCGGAAATATATTACCTGGTAACTAGTAATTTATGTAAACATACATTTCTTAACTAGAGATTCTAGTTAATCTTAAATTTTTAGCTTGTTTTACTTTCAATTCTGAAAATTTTAACCATGTATAATCTTTTTCATCAGGCACAGTTGTTGATTCTAAAATCTGTCATCCAACTGAATTTGACTTTTATCTCTGTAGCCATGCTGGAATCCAGGTGAAAACATGTTATCTTCTGTGAGATAATAATACATGAAACAGAGATAAACTAACATTCTATATCAGTAGTATGGTTTAAATTTATAAGTTAAGATTATTTCTTTCATACAGGGGACTAGTCGGCCGGCTCATTACCACGTTCTTTGGGATGAAAACAATTTTACTGCAGACGGGATCCAGTCATTGACAAACAACCTGTGTTATACATATGCAAGATGCACACGATCTGTCTCTGTGGGTAAGTGCGGCATGTGATGATTTAATCTGTTATCTGTCAACTTCTGCTCGATGATGACATTTTTAGAAATTTTAATTATTGAGAGTCTTGGGATTTTGCTTCGTCTAGTCAGAATCGCCAATCATGTTCTTGAATCTTGTAGGAGTTTTAATTGAACCGGTGGTCTGTTGTTTTTATGCAGTTCCTCCTGCTTACTATGCACATTTAGCTGCATTCCGGGCAAGATTCTACATGGAGAATACCTGTCAAGATGGCAAGAACACTCGAGAAGCTGGAGATTTGGGGGTGAGGCCGTTACCGGCCCTCAAAGAAAATGTAAAACGAGTAATGTTTTATTGTTAGAAAGAGGGAATTTCAGTAGGGATATTAATCAGTAGGCTTTCAACACCAGAAGAAGAGATCAGGTTGTGATGTTTATGATAATGCATCCATGTAGTGGTGTATGGTTTTGAGTTTAGATCAGCTGTGTAAAGAGTAGCGTTAGTTATTTACGGGCAGTCTGATATTATACTCGTTCATTTACGGTCTACGCTGCACGAAAATCTCTGACGTAGTAATGTTGAGAAAGTCCTCAAAACACTGTCACATCCAATCTGGTGCCATTGCCGAATAAATAGAAACTCTATCATTTAATGACTCATGGCTGAGGATACCTCGAAGTTTGAAATGAAAATATGAAGGGCTTTGGACTTTTAAGGTGATTTTAAGTCATTGAATAGAGACCAACGTCTTTTTACAGATAAACTCTTCTCATTGTAAGATTGCGCCATTGATTTTGTTCACCCACCCTGTCACTCACAAAGGTGGGCCCTGTGTATAGTGGGGCCACCACCCTTGTGAGTGCCTCTAGGTACCCCTGGCACCGGTGGGGGAGCGAAACTAGTTCCACCATCCTTTGTGGTGCAAATTGTTTCTATGTAGAAATAAAAATAAATGGATGTTTGTAAATTAATTGTATCCATATATTTAAGTGGAACTAATTGTATCCATATATTTCGTAAGACTCACATCTATACAAATCTCTACAATTTAACTCCACTTATTCTTGGTTATTTTCCATTAGAATTAGTTTGCTAACGGCTCATTACATTGACAATTTTTTCGCAAGAAGTGATATTTGTATATACAAAGTGTACATAATTTGTATACACCCCCAAAAATTAACAATTGTTTCTATGTTTAAAACTTTAAATTCAAAATAATATCATCTCTTACTTCAATTCCAACTCATTCCCAAGTCATGAAGTCTGCCATGTTTTATGAACACAAACTTCGTTATACGAGAAAAATTGCACAGCTCTATACTAAGTAAAATATAAATAAGATGAAATTTAATCCATAATGAATTGAACATCACTGGAAAAAAACAGAATACTCCAACGTAGACCCTCTCCTACCCACTACCACAAATATTTCACATTGGCCTCAACGTACACTAAATCCATTATCCTTGGGAGTTAGCACCTGGTTCAAAGAGAAAAAGACTATCAATCCAAGATGTTTTTATTTTACAAAGCAAAGCGGTTTCCTCCATACTTCACCATTAACAACATGCGAATCAGGATCTGGAGGAATCGGCCAGCTTCAGGAGATTCATTAAACACGATTGTATGCAACTGACTTGCTAAACAAGCGCCGTATATAGACAACTTGGAGTGCGCTTGCAAGAGCTAGCAGAATGTACTCCCCAACAGTGTAAAGTATAACACGCTTCCGAGTGCTCTCATTTGCTGTAGCAAGTTCACAAGTGCCATTGTGTGATCAATACAGAATATTTTGTTAATGATCACATGAAACAGATATAAGCTATGCATAAGAGAAGTTTTACATCTCATTCATATGTTCAAATGGAATTGCAGCATAATTTACTTACTCTTTCAAAAAAAGAAAAGGCGGAGAACAAGTAAACATTGGGAAAGGTTGGGAGATGAGAACAGTGACACATTTAAGGCACAAAATTAAATAAAGGAATATCCACATATAATTTGAGTATTAAAAATTCCGGTAAAGCTTAAATGGGATGAAAGTACAATATGCTAGATACTCAATGGTGAAAATGGAGCCCTGATCCCAATGCCATGAATCAATAGTTTGAAATACATTTTTTGGGTAATATCATGATATAATTATCTGTCCAGATTATTTATTTATCGAAGTATAGATGATTACAAGACGAGAGGTGGAGGCCATAAATCATTCCTTTCCACATATGAAATGATGAAGGTGCATACTATTAATTAACTCTTTATCTGCAGTAGTTTCTGCAAACCGTGGTTTTATCAATTGACTTGGCAAAAGGTGTTTGATTTTCATTTTGAATTTCTCACTCTAATTTTACCTATCACCATTCTAACAACCACCATACATTTCAAAACTAATATCAAATCTCTAGCACTCATTTTACCTCATTATAATTTCTCATTATACTGAGAATCAAACATTCACCGAATGTTGAAACTACGTTAGCATGTTTCCCCTTTGCTTAAGCAATTCTTTGCTGAGAATGTCATAATCAGTAATGTTCCCGTCTTGGCGTTCTATTTGAATTTCACAGCAGAAAGGGTGGGAAAAAAGAGTGGAAAAGTGCAGTCAAGATTTTTGTAGTACATGTGTGTCTCACAAATATGTGATTGGCTTCACCTATTTCTATTTTGAAATAGAAATAGGACACCAACAGGAGCGTTCCTTCCTAGAATCTTTAACTAATAAAGTGTTTCAAGCTGGTTGCAATGTGCATTTGATTTTCAACCATATTACAATCAACCAACAAGGCAACATCTAGTAACGAGACTTAGGTATCTGTCAACTTCAACAACAATAGAGCATGAGAAACTAGAAAACTAGGACAGTCCTACAAGAGCAACGTGCCCATATTTGGCGCATGTCATCAAATCAGACCTAGACACTCAGACACATAAGGTGGACATCTAATGGCCGCTTGTCTCCTCCTTTTTTCATATTGTTTAATTACCAACGCCCTAGGGGTACTTTAAGGGTCAATCTGGCAACCATTTATAAATGGGTGAGATATCAACCACAATGGTTGACACCTCATATGGATGCAATATGATATATCAGATCCACATCACATCTATGATCTACGTGAGGTGTTGGCCATTATGGTTGACACCTCACCATTCATAGATGGTTGTCAAACAGATAAGTCACACCTCTAAAATAGGTGGCCAACATGACATTTGTCAAGTCCTATTTAAAATACAGGTCTGATCTCCTCACCCTTGTAGGCAGGAAATATAAATCCCCCAAATTCCCCAACTCACTTGGCACTCCCACTGCAGAAAGGTCAGCTCGGGTAGTGACATGATTGCCGCATCAGCCAGGAGCTTTATCTCCTCCCCGTTTCAGGAAGAGATTATTTCTCATATAAAATATAACCTAAATAACTACATATTATTTCTAAGCTAGGGTAGTGACATGAATGTGGTTTTTTCTATTTTCCGGAAAATCACGCTTGGTGTGGTGGTTCAACTTATACAAAAGAAATACTAAATGTTATGATGGCAATTGCATACATCATATCAACACATGCAACAATTAATTTAGCAATGGAAGGAGTCCTTACTGTGGCGATGACGAGCATCACGGGCTTTCAAGTATTTCTGTTCTGCAGTAACAGACTCCAATGCCTCCCTCAGTTCAGCAATTTTGACATTGATGGGGTCCAGATGTTCTGTAAAATGACACCTCCAAATTATAAAAATTCGATTCAATTTAAAGAGGAAAAAGAGGAACAGAATGGTTATTTAAAAGTCACAGTAAGATTGATAAGTCAAGATATTTGCAGAAAGGAATTGTGTAAAAAGTAAATTAGACAAACCATCCTTGGCAAGGTCATGTTCACTAGGAATATGACCAATGTGAATGTAGAAAGAGACTGTTTCTGGAGTAGAATACGGATTGTGGAAACAGAACTTGTACATTCCACTTCTGGGGGCCTTAAACTCAAATTTATCCCCCGATGTTCCTTTCAAAGTATGGACAATATTGTTTGCAGGAGATGTCACCTGGATGATGATGATAATCAAATATTTGCCATGATTAATTAATTCTAAGATAATTTACCGAACATTAAGCCACAAAAGCATGTTAGCAACTATGTCCTATACTGATTGAGTTCATCAAAGTTACAATTATTATTAAATTTAGCAGGACTTTGACAAAGATGGCTTCTAAAACGATCATAGTTCCCACAAAATCTTATATTTTCTTCCATAAAGATGGTTCCTGAAAACCAATTATACTTGCTCACTACTCTCATATTGTCATCTGAATCATATTAAATAAATTGGAACTACGGACAATCTTATTGCTTTTTGATAAACTTCTGCAGATATCTTGTTCCAAAGTTTTGTGCTTCCTTTTCAGCTAACTAATCGTCCCATGTTAAGGTCACAATCAATAGTTTGCTGAAATTAACTCAAGCCCCACCATTGGATTTTATCTGATAATTTATTTTCAAATCCTACTAAATCAATAACATGTAACCTTCCCTTTAATGAGCTAACGATAACCCATCAATGCAAACCACAACTAAAAAAATTAGAATTTTATTAGTTTATAGTAGATAACTTTTGCCTGCATAACTTTTAAGGACAAAAGCTATTCTAGTGCAACCTTAAACATTCTCCACTGAAAGGAAAAGGCACTATATAATATGTGCATATGCTCAAGAACCTATTATCATGATCTAGACTTAGAACGATATTAGCTCTTCAATTGCAAGTTAGATTCTTCCCCCCCTTTTTTCCCCAATTTTGTTGGATCTAAAAATGGTCCTGTAGATTCATATCATCATCTTCAGATTAACAGGCCCTTTCTGTTCAACAGGGCGCAGCAGTGAAGTTCATATGAATTGTCTTCCTCTACTACAACTAATACTAAAGACCAGGTAGATGCAATTACAAATATATTGGTTCCTTTTTTGTGCACTCTTTTCTATACACATTTTACGTATTATTTAAGAAATGAATTTTGGATTTTATTCCATTACATTTAAAAATCTGACCAAGGTGATGTCCTCATCTTCCTTTTCTTTTCCAATGACCCAATTTCCTACATACAGATAATAGAAAGAGAGAAAGCATTCTACGTTTATTAAATCTAACCATTACATTACTTACAGACAGAAAAAAGTTTAATAATTTGGGGGCTGTTAAATTTGGAGAAGTCGTAGATTGTTAATCAAACAGCGTTCACAAAATTCACATATTCAATACATTACCATTAGTGGAAAGAAAAAACTCAAGAAACCATGGGACTGTTAATCAGATAGCATCGATAACGCAAACGATTCACCCAAAAATAGCACAGTACAAGTTAGGCAGGGGTGGAAGGAAGCCCTTACGAGATCAGCTAAATCAAATCCAAAATAAATTGTAAATCCATTTCTCCCAAACCAAAACTAAAATAAAAAAATCCCAAATATTAATCTTCACTAAAGAAAATAAATAAATAAACAAAAGCTAAGAACCTCCCTCAAAAATCAAAATCGGAACATCCGGATGGATCACATCCATGTCAATTTCAAATAGATCAAGCTAAAAGTCACTGCTAATAAAAATATTATGCTCACGTTATACACATCTTATAACATAGAAATGAGCGATTCTTACAGTGAAATCAATGCCGGGGTGATCTGAACTCCAGAAAATGTCGTGGTCAACAACAACGAAATTCCCCGATACGGTATCTCCTTCGTACAATACGTATTCATAGACGCATTCCTCGTCATTCACCGTGACTGAGAGAGCTGATAGACGGCCCACCAAGGTCAATAGCAACAGGCCGATCAGGGCCTTGCTGCTATACCTTCTGCCTCTTCTATCCATTTTTCGATTTTTCTTCAAAGGAATTGGAGTGAATTACACAGATTTTCGAAGGAAACTGGTATTTCTTTTGTATAAAATAAGGAAAATAACGATGAAAAATGAATTGGAGAGCTACGCTGAGATGGAACAATATTATTGGTTCTGTACAGCGCAATAATTGGTGATGTGGCGTTACGGCCTTCAATCTCAGATTCTCAAGGTAAAGAAACAAGAGAAATTGGTAATTATACAAACTTCACTCAAACAAACCCATATCAAATTATTTAAAAAAATAAATAATATAAAATTTTATAAAGCTTTTTTTAACAGTTAAATTTCATAATGTTATCTATAGCTATATATCTATATCTATATATAATAATATAATTAAAAGACTTAAGTCTATGAAAATTTTTTCCCGCCTTTCGTCTGACTTCATAAGCTTTCTAGCGACATTGTCAATTAAATCAACGACCTTTTTATCTTGCAGTATGTTTTTTTATCTCACCAAAATTAACTAAAAATATCTTAGATTAAGATAATGCTTATCTTTTTTTTTTATTAAAAAAATCATTTCTATAATTATCTCAATTAAACCAGTTATAACTCTCAATCATCAAATGAATCAAAATTAAAAAAAAAATTGAAAATGCATTTCTCCATATTAAATACCTATAAATCAAAATTAAAACCTATATATAATTAAGAGACTTAAGTCTCTGGTAAATTTCTCCTGCCTTTTGTCTGGCTTCATAAGCTTTTTGAAGACATTGTCAATTATATCAATGACCTTTTTATCTTGCGGTATGTCTTTTATCTCACCAAAATTAACTAAAAATATCCTATATTAAGATAATGTTTATCTTTTTATATTAAAAAAAATCATTTCCATAATTATCTCAATTAAACCAATTATAATTCTCAATTATCAAATGAATCAAAATTTTAAAAAAAAATTGAAAATGCATTTCTTTATATTAAATACCTATAAATTAAAATTAAAATTAAAATTAAAGTACATTTTACAATTAGAAAAAAAAATCAACGTATCCTTGACCAAACTTTCAAAATCTCCACTTGGTTCGAACTAAAATTACGTTTCTCTATTCCTATAAGTCAGTAATTTTTTTGACAAACTTCAAGTAAATTTTTATCGTAAAATTAAATCAAACTTTACTTCTTGTTCTCCTTCTTCTTCTTCCTTTTTTTTTCTTTTGTGTCCTTAAGCAAAATTAAAAGTGGAGATTTTAAAAAGTTTTTAATTTAATGATCCATAGAAGAATTAATTTTTTTTCAACACGTTCTATGGAGCTTTTCTGGAAGATTGATTTTTTTCAAGTGTTCAATCTAAACCATTCATTTTAAATTTAGCCCACAATGTTTTGATTTTTTTTTTATCTTTTACAATGTTTTGATTTAACAATCACTAATTATGCAAAAATATAATTTAATTTTCCTATTTTGTTTTACCTACAAGTGTTTGGCGAGGAGATTATATTTAGTTTAATTGAGATAAATTTAGAAATAAAGAATGTCTTAATATAAGATTTATAGTTTATTTGTGAGATGAATGCACGCCATAAGATTATTTGAATATATGGGATATAATTCTTTGTCAAATTCATAGGTCATATTTATTGGTTAGTAGAATTGCCCAGTATTTAAATTACGTTAATCACTTAAATTATTGTAATAAAATATCTTTTGATTACAATTGGCAATGGTAAATATATTCTAAATTGCTTTACTTACTTAAACTAGATAATTAATTATTATGATATCAGATGTGTGTAAGCATTTATAATTAAACTATATATTTAAATCACTTTATCTATTTAAATTACTATAATCAGATGCCTTTTGATTACAATTGACAATGGAAAATAAATCTAGACCGTTAAAAGATAGTGGGCAAAGATGGTTTGCGAAATGTATATGTCAAAAGTATTGGTTCAAAAGTATAGGTTAAAAGTATTGTCAAATGTAAATCTTACACCGGGTTAATATTACAATGTTATTACTTTTTAATTTTCTCAAATTGTTGTTTATTTGATTACCCCGTGCAAAGCACGGGTGTATGGCTAGTATTATTTAGTAAGAAATAATTAATTTTAATATCAATTAAATAATAATGTAATTTTACTCTTGTCATATAATCATATTAAGGTAACTATAATTTACAATAAAATTTAACCTAATTGTTATCATTACTGCAAATAAATATAATAGAATGGTACAAAACAGTTGTTAGCTGGGAGGTGTTATGTATTCGGAAAATATTTTTTTTGTTCAAAACTAATAAACGAGACAGAAGATAATACAAATTATAATGGGAAAATATATTCAAACTACTATTTTTACTAGATGCACCATATTTTTATTGTATTGATTGAAAATTGGCTAATTGCCGCTATCTAAATTTAACATTTCACATTATTGTGCAATATATCTACAGTCTTTGAAATTTGACAATTTTAACCTCAAATCTCATATTTTTTTGCATAATCTAACATTTTTAACTTAAATAGTCTATAATACCCTCAAATTTTAATTGAACTAAGAATTCATAAATGAGAAATAGAAAAAAAAACATATTTTGGTTACATTTGAAAAAAAAAATCAACTAATAAGAATTTAGGGATTATATTGTGTTAGATTGATCTACTTCACAATACGCATAAAGCAGCATGGGTAGACCGAATCAATGTGATGGCCGGGCTAGCAATCGAATTTTTGATTTGTCTATCCATCTTATTATTATCTTTTTCATTTAATAAGTTTTTCTCATTTATTTTACATTTTTTTTTACTTTTAATTAAATAGTTGTTGCGGATAGATCAAGACAGACACTTCTCTGCCTATCCTGCTTTGCGAGATCACAGGTCATAAAATACTTTTCCATTCAAGTGGGTCCCATCGAGTTCACAAAAAATTGGGCATTTTTTATCATCATTACATTGGTTATGTATTGACTGTTCAGTGAACTTTATAAGAACCAGCCTTAATGATGAAATATTTTTATGATCTGCAATCCTATGGAGATTGATAGATCAGAAGTGCATGTCTTAATCCGTCCGCAATGGCTGTTGAATTAAAAGTAATAAAAATGCAAAATAAATGAAAAAATAAAAATGAAAAAAAAAATAATGAATAGATCTATGGAGGGATGAAAATTTTGATCCCGCATCACTCGACCTGCAAACTGATTCGGTCCACCTCATACTACTTTAGACGGATCGTGAAGTAGATCAATCCAACCCACTATCATCTCTAAATTCTCATTAATTTATTTTTTTTCAAATATAACCAAGATATATTTTATTAATTTTTACCTATTTCTTATTTTTCATTTTATTTCAACTAAAATTTAAAAGTATTATAGTTTTTTTAAGTTAAAAAGGTTTGATTATCGATGTTAGAATTGTCATGTTTCAAATAATGGGGTTAGATCACACAATAATATGAAATGTTAGTGTTTGATAGCGCCAATTAGCCATTGAAATCCTTAATTTTGTTCTTGAAGACGTTACACCCCTTAATATCTTTTGTTTCGTTATTTCATGCCGTTATTCATTAAATAGATCTTGTTTTAACGATAACTTTCAATTTTCCGTTAAAAAATTTTGATAATGTATAGTTTAAAATCATGAAAAAACTTATGGTTTTACTTTTATATTTTTCACTATTTTACTTATTTAAAATATTTAGTGTCCCTTTTAATGGGAATTTTATAAGATATAAATATCATTGTACACAAGATGTAATAAATATTTGAAAATTATATATAAAACTATGGTGTAAAAAAGTTAGTGACCTAAATATGAAAATTTGTGAAGTTAATTGATCTAAAATGCTACGGATGTGTGTTGTATAGTGAAATTTGTGGTGTGAATATAGTCACATATTATTATTAATAATACATAAAAGTAGTCATACATTTTTCTTTCTTTCTTCTTTCTTTCTTTCTTTCTTTCTTTTTTTCCTTTTTTTTTTGAGGAATAGTAGTCACAGCTATTAATATTCATACCTGGAAAAATTAAGAAAAAATAGTCACAGTTGAAAATTGAAAGAGACCAGTGACTAAAAGAATTTCGGGATGAATGTAAGGCCAGATTTCAGGGATTTAGGAGAATCTAAGCAAAGAAATTGAATTCATCCCGTGAAAATATAAGACCGGAATTGGTGGTAAGCCAGCTAAGGGAAGCGTATCCAAAGCTAGAGAAATAGATAAGGAAAAGAGTGTATAGATAAAAGAGGTTATGAAAAATTTTCTCAATGTTAATTCAAAATATAAATGGATGAAAAATTAAAAGGATATGTACTGACTAATCAATTCCCAATTTAAAATTTTACGGAAGTCAATAACACGCCCATTAAGTTTTTAAATCTGGAGAGAATAAAAAAACAAAATTAAAAAATTAAAAATCCAGAATATCGCATGAGTTACTATAATAGAAAACAAAATTTTGAAAAAGATCTAGTACGAACACAATTGTTCGTGAAAGAAAATAGATAAATTTATGAATATGCAGGGCTAATTAGAGGAAACCCAACCCTCCCGAGTATTATTTTTCAGAAGAAACCAATAAAACTTCTAAAAACAACTCAGAAGAGTTAAACTTTCTCCAAAAAAATAAAAAAAATAAAAATAATAACAAAAGTTAAAAAGATAATTTCCTTCATATCTTTAGAGCATCTCCAATAGATTATTTAAATAAAAAATACTCTTTAATTTAGAGGGTCAATGAATAAAAATTGTCTCCAAGAGACTCTTTATTTTAACTTTTTTAAAATAAAGAGATGGTTTGGCTCTTCAAATGTCGTGATCGTTTTCTGTTGCTCCATTGGGCTACTCAAAATCAAAGTTAAGCATCAATTTGGCTAATGCAAATGCGTTAGAAACCATAGCAAATGTAATGTCAAGACACCCTCTTCGACCAGCACCAAATGGAAGGTACTCAAAATTAAACCCATTCCTACATTATTTAAGTACTTATTTAGCACCCAAACCGTTGAGTTTATTCAATCACCAAAGCCATGGAACGAAATTGCTTGTATTGAAAGTACGAGCTAGCTCCATAATTTCCTTCAACATTAACTCAAATTTTGTGCTTCCTTTTTCTTTTCCTTCACTGTACTTCCTTCCCAAGGCCACTCTACATATAGTGTCATTGGTAAGGGACACCCACAAATCTCTCAGGTTTATCAATGAAGATGATGAGTTCTTGATTTTCTTGATCAAAAGATTGCTTTCTTCTTTTCTTTTATAACGAAAAGATCGAACCCTTTTGTTACTTAAAAGATGAAGTACACATATATATTGTTCTAACCAGTCTCCAATATTGCTTACCATAAATGGCACAAAAGCTATGTACTTAGAGTTATAAACAATTTTATCTGGAATGCGTACTTTTGGCCTATATGAGAAAATGAGGTCTTCAGTTTTTATAACCTCTTGATAAAAAGTGAAGGCACTTTGCCGAGACGAAGCATCATCACTGGACCGTAGGCCATAGCATTTGGATAATGCTTGGAGACCACAGTAAGGGCATAAGCCGAGTTGGTGAAGATTACCAATCATCGGAAGTTTTATTGGAGATGGTAGTAATCTTTTCCGGCTACTGGAAGTAGCTTAAGAAGAATTGGTAAGGTACCATTTGTAAAAGAAGAAAGTTGTTAGTTTTATCATAATCTTCTAATGTTATGCTATTTATACTGTGATTTCTCCTTTCCCTGGACTAGATGCCACTAAGTCTGAAATCATGAAAATTTTAGAAAAATAATTTTAAAAAAATAAAAAGAAAAGAAATCATCCCTTCTACGGCATACCCGGAAATGAGATCCACCATAGCCACTGCCGATTAGAAATTAGAATCAAAACTCAATAACCCAATCAACATGAGCAGCCTGTAGGTTGCTGTGGCCCAAAAGCCTTAATGAGATCCTTCATAGCCACTGCCGATTAGAAATTACAATCAAAACTCAATAACCTAATCAACATGAGCGGCCTGTAGGTTGCTGTGGCCCAAAAGCCTTAGTCTCGCCCATCAACCTCTTTCTCAGTTCGCGGATCATATTCGGGTCTCCGTCGTTTGACCTCAGCCTCTCATTTTAGGTCTCTAATCGTGTCCGTTGATTGGCGATATATAGGGTCTCAATCTCAAATTAGCACAAAGTTGTACTTTTGTAATATTTTGTCTTCTGTTCTGCTCTCTCTCAAATTTCCTATAACCGCTGTCTAATTTTCTTAGGTAAAAATTAGGGCTGTGATATGAGTGTTAGGGCTTATTCCTTTGGTGGGCTATGAGTGTTTTTAGGGGCTCTGTGTGAGAGTCAGAATCGATCTGTTTCTAGGGTGTCTGGTTTGGGGGTTTTTTCTTTTCGTGGTGTAACCTTGTAATATGTGATTCTGTACATTGGTTCCGATTGTGTTTTAGTGGAAGGAGGGTGAATCCACTTTGTGGAGCCCTAAAGGCTGGACTAGCAGTTCTTTGAATCGTGAACCCATCGGGGCCTTCGGGCCAAACCATTTTTGGTGTCCTCTTACTTTACCGCTTTCAATTACAAGCTATGATTGATCAATTAAGTTTCTGTATTGGAAAACTATTAACAGCCCTTCTCTAACCTTATTTTCTTAACTTTGTATTCTTTAAAGAGTTTGCAGATTTTATTTGTTATTGAATCTTTCAGACTTTGATGCTTACTGCTGTCAAGCAATTTCTTTAGAAAATGTTCTCTCTATGATAATATAATTTTCAAGTAATAGTGATGCTTTACATTTACAATGGCTTTCTTTGTTAAATTGACTCCATTGCCAATTATTCATGCTAATTTGTAAGTACATATGGTTTTCTTTGTGAATATATATTGGGTGGTTATATTAACACCACCATTTTTTATAATTATACACCATATTTCTAATTGAATTACAAATCCTTTTCCTAATTATTGTACTTACACTTTTAACCTTTTCATTATATTTCTAATAAATGTTTCATCGTTTAAAAGTCCCATAATAAAGAAATTGGATGGAAATTGTTATCTGAGACAAAAAAATTTATTACTTGATAAAAAAGATTGAAAAAATATATACACACATCATAAAAATTTATAGGAGTATAAATGGAAAAATAAATAAAGTTAATGTACAATAAAATGTAGTATATTTATTAAAAGAGTGTAGTGTCAATATATTTTCCTATATATATCTCTTTGAAAGAAAGTGTGGTGCTCTCCTTTTATTTTCTATATATTAAGGTTAATTTTGTCACATTATAGCGGTGTAATTATAAAAAACTACTCTTTAATTGTAAGACAATTAAAATGTGGTGGATTAAACAAAAAATGTGGTGTTATATAATTACCTTAAAATAAATAAGGGTTATATATGTGGTATTTTGTAGGGTAAATTACGAGAATGCATTTACTATGAAGATCACTATATGGAGATCACATGAATAGATTCACACGTAGATTCATGAATTCACATACGAATTCTTAATTATTTTTATTTTGAACTATGTGGTTTCTATAATCAAGGCCACGTGATCTCCATAATGTAACTGATTATGTGAAATGTTCTAGCCTTTAGGTCCATTTGGACCCTCATCCGCAACCTCTCAATATCAAAGAGAAGTACGTCAAGCATTCATAATTAATAAAGAATGCTAGATAGTTCCATTAGTGCCAAGTGCCAATCCATATGACATCATATGATTAGTTAAATAAAGTGTCTCACACGTGTTTGTCTTTAATTTTACTTATTATTTAACGTCACAAATATTGCCACGTAGAATGGTGTGCAAAACGTTATCCTTAATATAAACACCATTATCCTAAGTTACACAGTTAGTCAACCTTTATTTCACTACTTTATTATTATTCAATAATAATAATAATAAATGGGAAAAATATATTGGCACTGTTATAAATTAGAAAGAAAAATATAGAAAAATAGAGAGGAAACAGAGAACAAACTCAAGAATTTTATATATATATATATATCAAATTATGAGAACGAATTACCCTTATTTATAGGTACAAGTCTAGGGTTTTGAGAGTATATTAGTCATTCACTATATAATTAAATAATTTATAATATTCCCACTTGAATGACTAATTTATACAATAATTACCTCATTAAAAACTTTGTTTAAAGAAAAGCTCAAAGGGAGAAAAAACTACCAAACTACAGAAAAAAGAGTGCAATTGATTCTGAATAAATTTAGAGAGTCCAAGATGCTGCCTTATTAAAATCTTGCCAGAAAAAACCCAATAGGATAAAAATTGGCTGAAGGAAAAAGAGTATAGTTGCTACTGTTGAATTCATTCAATAATGGTCATCTTGTATTGAATCATTTCGCCAAATCTTTAATCCTCTTCAAGACCTAATATGGGGAAAAAAACTTGTGGGGAAAAAAACAAAAAACTTGTGGGGAAAAAAACTTGTGGGGAAAAAATATTATTCTTTGATACGCTATTAAAGTTTTCTCGTTAAAAAACTTGTTAATAAAGCGCAGTGGGACAAAACCTCCATCAAGCAAAAAATACAATGTGTATCTTCCGTACCTATATTGATAATCTATACAAGAATTTTCAGTTCTTTATATGATTCATGCATATCAAATGTTTCGAGGATTATACCATATTTATGATATTTTCATATATTGCCAATTGAAAATAATATTTCAATCATATCATCACATATTTAATGATACTTCCACATAAGTACCCATTGGCATTTTATTGACATGATATATATTTTCAAATGACTAGGCTGCTGGTCTTAACATATAGCAATATACTGAATTGCACATTTTTTTGTCCAATATTCAATATTAATAAATTTCTGATGAAAAATTAATTCATCATCATCGCAATTATTGAGCTCATTAATATTTATTTATTGTCGACAACTATTTTTTATTAATTCCATTTAATTTCCCGTGTAGACATAACACTTTGAAATCTCTTTTATTTTACTAATTTCAGGTACCTGAACCTCTTTAGACATTTTCTGATTAGTTATGTCTATATACTGTTTTAGAGTATTATGCCTCAATATAACTATTATATAAAATATTTGCTCCATATTCTGTTTTCAGATATTTATTTTGGAATCGACCACATCACACTTCAGGCATGCCATTAATACTCAAATCCTCTTACAGGAATTTATATCAATCTAATTTGGAGCCTTTAATTTGATATATACTATTAATAACCATATAGTCAGTAATCTGAAATGCAAACTGTCTTGCAAACCTCATGTTTGCATTATGCTATGCGAGGATTACAAATATACATTTCATATATTTGTTATTAAATATCAATTTCTCCTCTTAATACCGATCGAGAAGACTTGGACAACCCAAGTTGTAACATATCATCTCTTAGGAATGAAAATTAAATAAATGCTATACAGAAGGGATTTAAACCTAAATATGTATTCTTGGCATTCAAAAAAAATAATATCATAAATCTCATTTACAACTTTTAGTAAAAGAAGCTTCTAACTGTAAGCCAGCTATAAAAAGGGGTATTATATAAATTTTATATTCGGCAAATTTATTGAGAATATTGCTACACGTGAAATATCGATTTCACTCAACCACAAATGATTTTTCTGATTAAAAAGTATAGCAAATAACTTGAGGCGTTTATTAAATTTTTTAAATCATAGATAATGAAATATCTCAAATAACATATAAATAATTAATAATCTTGGGATATGACTCACTAACTAGTTTGAGCAAACAATGTCAAAAACTTCAGGTACGAGATGTAAGATATGTGTGACCTCGAGTTGATCCAAATATTCATATCATATATTCTAGAGGTCTACACGAAGGGTGAGTAGGCCTACAAAATTCACCCTAAAATTTATTCCAAAACATTTAGAATCCCATTCCAAATTTAGTTAATGGTGATTTTATAATCAGTTAGCCTTGAGTTTTGAAGAATCTTCAAGTTCTTCAAACCATTCGCAATATTTTAATTATTAAGGAAACTGAGTTGGTCTGACCAGTTATGCCAACTAAAATACTCTTAAAATTGAACTTCTTATTCAGTATATAACAAGTAAATTTGTACTAATATTTTATAGTACAAATTAAGATAATTAACATGAATTAACTTTCATGGAGTTTTCAAATAATAATAGAACTTCCGGTTATATATATCTAATACAATATACAAGATTTATATGATTGTCTATAAATCTTTAACATAACATCTTCAAGATTTATATCAAAATCAATTTGAAAATATCACTATATTTATGATATAAAATTACTTGTGATAATTGTCGAGATTTTTACTGCAAGCATAATAAAATATTCTTTTATAAGATATATTCATGAAATCTCTGAGATATCAAATATGAAATTTATGAATATCAAATCAATTGAAATCACAGAATCATTAGTATTCTATATTCTTATAGAATACTCATAGCAATAATATTTTTCAAGAGTAATATATTACTATTTCAATCTTGATTCATATAAATCTACTCTTTTATAGTATATCAATCTAGTTACTATCACTTGTTCAAGAGCAAAAGCTTAATATTCTTCAAAATTATTTAAACTATAATAAAAAGAATCATTAAAATATTAAACTTGAACTAGATTACCAATGTATTGTGCATTTTTTTATGAAAACACAATAATGAACCTCACATATTTTTCTCTTCAAGAACACAAGATATTCAACTGGAATATTATATTTTATGGTACTTCTTCAAGAAAACTAGTAGATTACACATTCCATGACTCTTCTAAAACCGACGACATTCTTCCAGAATATGAGATATAATTGTGAATCTTCCTATAAAAAAAATATTATTTTACATCAAAATAATCTTCTAGATTATTAACGAATTTGAGATATTTTTCTTTCTTCGAGAAATCACAATAATAGGAACAACATTACACTTATTCAAGATATACAACAAAATGCAACGTAACAATAATCATGATCATTACTAGAATTCTAAAGGTAGTAATTCTTAAGAAAATACAATCAATAATATATTATTTTCGAATATATTAGCTTTTTAAGAGAAAAATCTATTTTATCTATAATAGTCTTCTGAATCATTGATAAATTTCAGAAATCATAATTCTTCAGAAAAATTTGACAAATATAAATTGATAATTTACTAATAAATTAAAGAATCTTATAATATACTTCAATTAAAATATAATAATTTAGATATCCCAATATAACTAATTATCCAAAATAAGTATCATCAATAATATGGTAAGAGGATATAAATTTCCTTTAATAAACTCACTCATTTAATCTATCAATATATGAGATAGGTGACAATAAAAGAAGACTGATCAGATAAAACTTTTATAGAATTCAAAGCTATGAAAACATCTTTTATTCATAATTCACAAAGACAACTTATCTGCAGTTTAGATTTAAATGAAATCTTCTAGATCTCATAAAAAAATCTTCAAGAGTAACCTCCAAGATTTAGTAGACATAATTTATATAAAATTTGCTCTTCAGCAGTATACTCAATCTAAATTACTACTACTTTCTCAATTAGCAATGAATTCTAATATTAAATTAAAATTTGCATAGATATTTGTTCTCCATGAACAATACATTTTATACTTAATAACTTAGACTACGACAACGACTACTACTACTACTTAAGTAGTTCAATGTTCTTCTAGAATATTAAATTTGTAACAATTTGTTCTTCTGAAACAAAGAGGATGGGAAAAAGCCAGCGAACTGACTATTGACCAAAATAGAGAACCTGCACTCAGAAATACACTGCATAATCCTGTGAACCTAAAGCCGAACAAAATGAAACTGCTCCATAACTGAGATCAAGAACCCCCAATCCATCCCATCATAGGCCTTAGCCATATCCAACTTAAGAACAATATTGCCATCTTTGGCTTGCATATCAAGCGTATAGACCATCTCCTAAGTCAAGAGCACGTTATCCCCATTAAGGTGTCTCTAGATAAAACCATTTTGCTGAGGAGAAACGATACGTGGGAGAAGCTCACTAAGCCTCATGTTCAACAGCTTCGTAATGATCTTGTTGAACACAGTAGATAAACTGATAGGCTTGAACTCAGGCCAACTACATGCACCCTCTCTCTTGGGGAGAAATATAATGGAAGTAGTTGCAAAACCCCTAGGGAGATGTCCCTGTTAAAGAAATCAACAACAACCTAAAAAACATATTCAAAAATAATATCCCAACACTGCTGATAAAACAAAGAGGTAAATCCACCAGGCCCGACAACACTGTCACTATCAATATAAAAATAGCATCTTTAACCTCATCAAGAGTAGGAATACGGTTCAGTCAGATATTATCTTCCACAACTAAAGAAAGGATAATACTAGGCTGAAGCTGCTGCATCAGTTCACCAGGAGATGTCAACAAAGCCTAGAAAAAATCAACAGTAGAACTCTGAATGGACGACTGATCACATAAAATAGAGTCATCCTGAGCTTGAATATAATGAATACTAGATCTAATATGCCGTCCCTGAACCATAGAGTGGAAATATCTGGCATTATGGTCAACCTCAGCTAACCATCTAGCTCCAGATTTCTGCCTCTAAAAACCCTCCTCAATAGATAAAGTACGGTTCAGGTCAGCCTGAACCTTGTGCAACTGTTCACGGTAGAATTGTGTAGGGTTAGAGTCAAAAACCTTCTCAGCCTGATCAACTAACAATTCCGCCTCCCTGACTCTCTGAAAAATATCACCAAACACGTGCCAAAAAAGTACCAAGAGGGGAAAAAGTACCAAACACTCAATAATAAGATTAGTTACACCATTGAGATGTTCTTGATCAGAGTGTAAGATATTCCTTTGGAAAATAGCAAGTGCATTCTAGATAGTCTGATCTTATCAAAGATTTCTTTTGCTTATGTTTAGTTAAGAGTTTCCAAGTTGGAAGCTCCGTATATAGAGTACAGAGTTCTAGAAGAGGAAGCTCCGTCAGTATTATTTTTGAATTTTTCAGAAAACTAGAGTACGACTTTATCGTTCATTATTTTAATGAATCAAACCTTTTGTTTGGATTAGGATTTTTAGTTTAACAAAGTCTTTAATAGACATTGTCATTCTACCAGGAGCAATGGAAGTAATGCCTACATTTTTGTTAAGGTCGATTTTAGCAGTGCCAAAATTTGCTTTTTCCAAATTTGGATACATCTGGCATCTACAGAATTTTGTTGGATTCTGTTATGAGAAAACCAATTTATCCTTGCATCCAGGATAAAGAGTTCGACAAGGAGGAATTGTATTGGCATGATAACAGTATTGGCATGATAACACTAAGTTACATTCATCCATGGTGCATAGAGATTAAGTTTTTCAACTTGTTCCAAGCATTCTTGTAAAGTAATGAACATTTTCTCATGCTTTTCTTGTAAAAGATACACATAATGAAAAAGTTCAGGAATTAGAATCTGCTTGAGCTTCAGATTTTCAAAAGCATTTACAGTTCCAAAAGTAGACGCTACTTGTGATTAGCTCTGCAAAGTGAGATGGCTCCTTTTTGGATTTCTCTCAACTTTGGGTGAAATGAAGAATTTTTCTTCACTGTATAACTCTTTCATAGCTTTTTCAGCTTCTCGAAAGGTTTCATAGCCTTTGTAGTTTGGTTTCCCAGACATTGGCTTAAATGTTTTTACAAGATTTTCTATTTCTTCCGTTTTGGAATATATACCAAAATCAGGGCCATTGAAAAGACAATAGCAGGATACTATACTAAGCATACTAATGTCCTTAGAAAGAGCATTAGAAGCTTGAAAGTATGAGAACAAATAGTTGAGAACTATAAGTTTCTGATACCTTCCCTCTTGGAGAGTATGGAGAGTCCAGATATTGTCAAGAAGGCGTTTTTCCACTTCCGTAAGTTTCTTCCTTTCTGGAGCTTTGAAACTGTTTGCTTCTCCAACAAGAAGAAGACTATGTTTGCCAAACTGCACAATCGCTTGAGTGGCGGGTATAGGGATAAGAGTACCTTCCCTAGTAATCTTTGCCTTTTTATGAGGCATGACTCTAATGTCTGACTTTATATGCCTGAAATTAATAGAAAAACAATCAAAACTGTTAATATGATCAGGTTCTATGGTAAACAAGAAATCTTTAAATGTTTCAAGTAATCTTAATTTCCTAGAAAGGAAATCAGCCACATAATTGTTATTTCCTTTTATGTGTTCCCATTTTATTTTGAGACCACGATTAAGGACACATAAACTTCTCCCACAAAACAACTATACCCTTAAGATGGGTGGGTAATGACCACTTTAGATAGACAAACGACTGAAAATCATGATTCCTGTCCCAAACATTCAAAAATCTAGAAGGCTAGGGCCCGGACTGACTAGCCAATAATCACTGAATGAGCAAAGGAGTATGATGAGAACAGTGCTTATCCAAGGGTCTAACAGTAAGCTGAGAAAAGAAAGATGCAGCATCTAGACTCAACAATACCCTATCCAAATGCTTACACACCCCATTAGTCGACACCCTATTATTAGACTAAGTAAATGGCTCACCAACAAAACCAGCATTAGACAAACCACAGTCTAACATCATATCATAGAAATCAGACATACCTCTGTCCCGCGTGCTGAAGATCGGAAGAGCACACGTCTGAGCAATAACGTTAAAGTCTTCCCCCCAAAAGCCAGGGACCATCCATACAAGTAGAAATAGCATGCAAAGCAACCCACAAAACCTACCTCTTAATATAATCACAAGAAGCATACACATGTATGAGATAAAAAGTCCTGGCTAATCTAGGATCCTAAACTTTAATGTGAAGAAATTGAAGATGATCAACCATACAATCAACAACAATCCATTCTTCCCAAAAACACCAAATCCTATCCATCTAATTCTGAATCCCCCGATTAAAAGCAAAGAACTGACGAATAAATGCAAAATCATAACGCAAAATCATAGGCTCAATCACAATCAGGAAACATGCATTATGCATCTGGAAGAGTTTTTTCAAACTCCTCCGAGTAACTGCACTATGAATACCCCTAACATTCCATATCATCGTGCTAAACATGAAAAACGAAGGGGTACAAAAATCACTCACCTGGGTTAAAGTGTCATATGAGTAGAAGCCACTGAACTTTGGGCTTCAACTGCTTCTTCTTCTTCGGAGAAATAGGTTCAAACTGCATCTGACTGGACTCCAGACTAGGCAAATCACCATCTGACCCACATCGAACTGGCAGATGTGCGATAGGCAATTCCATGCTATCAACAGAAGGAACTGTGGCCTCTGTGTTCTCTCGGCAGATATGAGCCAAGAGGAAGAGGACATGAATAGAAGAGAGTCCACAACTCAAAGTAGATAAGAGAGACGACAACTCAGGACCAGCAGCACTAAATTGACCAAAGACCTGACTATCACTTTTAATAGAAATGACATGATCACTAGACAGATCAAAGCCACAAACATCACTTAACTGGACATCTGACTCAAATATAGTAGCAGATGCCACCATCTCTTCCACAAAAAAAATCACGGGAGCAACCCAGAGATACCCCTAAACCAGAATCACGCAAAGAAGGAGAAGCAGTAACAGTAGTATGGCATACCTGGGTCCTAGGAGAAGAAGTTATAAGAACTGTATCAGGCCGAGAAGCAGACATGGTAGGTAGAGTTTGAATAACTAATGAAACCACTGAAACAGGTGGAGTCACTGTGGTTGGGATAGCTGAAAAGACCAGCACTGAGATAGGTAGAGTAATAGCAATACTAGGAGGTAAGGAGCTCATA